>CM055119.1:189812055-189824555 GCA_029206835.1 Rana muscosa
GGGGGGGGAGGGGAGGAGAGTGATGCCACATGGGGGGGAGGGTGAGGAGAGTGATGCCACATGGGGGGGAGGGGAGGAGAGTGATGCCACATGGGGGGGGGAGGGGAGGAGAGTGATGCCACATGGGGGGGGGGAGGGGAGGAGAGTGATGCCACATGGGGGGGGGGGAGGGGAGGAGAGTGATGCCACATGGGGGGGGGGGGAGGGGAGGAGAGTGATGCCACATGGGGGGGAGGGGGAGGGGAGGAGAGTGATGCCACATGGGGGGGGGGGAGGGGAGGAGAGTGTGCCACATGGGGGGGGGGGAGGGGAGGAGAGTGATGCCACATGGGGGGGGGGGAGGGGAGGAGAGTGATGCCACATGGGGGGGGAGGGGAGGAGAGTGATGCCACATGGGGGGAGGGGAGGAGAGTGATGCCACATGGGGGGAGGGGAGGAGAGTGATGCCACATGGGGGGGAGGAGAGTGATGCCACATGGGGGGGAGGAGAGTGATGCCACATGGGGGGGAGGAGAGTGATGCCACATGGGGGGGAGGAGAGTGATGCCACATGGGGGGAGGAGAGTGATTGCCACATGGGGGGGGAGGGGAGGAGAGTGATGCCACATGGGGGGGGGAGGGGAGGAGAGTGATGCCACATGGGGGGGGGAGGGGGAGGAGAGTGATGCCACATGGGGGGGGAAGGGGAGGAGAGTGATGCTACATGGGGGGGGGGGAGGGGAGGAGAGTGATGCTACATGGGGGGGGGGGAGGGGAGGAGAGTGATGCTACATGGGGGGGGGGAGGGGGGGAGAGTGATGCCACATGGGGGGGGGAGGGGGGAGAGTGATGCCACATGGGGAGGGGAGGAGAGTGATACCACATGGGTATGGGGGGGGGAGGGATATCACGTCCCCGGTGCTGTATCCGGTGTCCCCGGCTCCCCTGTACACGCTCCGGGCCCAGGCCGGGATGAGGAGGAGAGGGGGGTGAGACCACTCCATACATCCGGGGACAGGCCCGCTCTCTGACACACACCGACCTACAGATGACCCAACCGGGACCCGGCCTCACACCGGCCCGGAGCTCTCCCCTCCCCCACCCCGGACACTCACCCGCCGCCTCAGTCCTCCACACACCGCTTCGACTCCACAGACTCTTCCCGCAGCGCTCCGCCTCCTCTCATTGGCTGCCGCGGGATGACGCAGGCGGGCGCTCATTGGCGGAGGGGCCGTCACTCTGCCGGACACAGCTGTTCCCTGTCACTGGAGGGGTCACGTGGGGGAGGATAGAGAGTCCGGCGTGCTCTGCAGTGTGAGCGTGACAACCAATCAGTGACACCGACCGACCCTCAGTGACAACCAATCAGTGACACCGACCGACCATCAGTGACACCCAATCAGTGACACCGACCGACCCTCAGTGACACCCAATCAGTGACACCGACCGACCCTCAGTGACACCCAATCAGTGACACCGACCGACCCTCAGTGACACCCAATCAGTGACACCGACCGACCCTCAGTGACACCCAATCAGTGACACCGACCGACCCTCAGTGACACCCAATCAGTGACACCGACCGACCCTCAGTGACACCCAATCAGTGACACCGACCGACCCTCAGTGACACCCAATCAGTGACACCGACCGACCCTCAGTGACACCCAATCAGTGACACCGACCGACCCTCAGTGACACCCAATCAGTGACACCGACCGACCCTCAGTGACACCCAATCAGTGACACCGACCGACCCTCAGTGACACCCAATCAGTGACACCGACCGACCCTCAGTGACACCCAATCAGTGACACCGACCGACCCTCAGTGACACCCAATCAGTGACACCGACCGACCCTCAGTGACACCCAATCAGTGACACCGACCGACCCTCAGTGACACCCAATCAGTGACACCGACCGACCATCAGTGACACCCAATCAGTGACACCGACCGACCCTCAGTGACACCCAATCAGTGACACCGACCGACCCTCAGTGACACCCAATCAGTGACACCGACCGACCCTCAGTGACACCCAATCAGTGACACCGACCGACCCTCAGTGACACCCAATCAGTGACACCGACCGACCCTCAGTGACACCCAATCAGTGACACCGACCGACCCTCAGTGACACCCAATCAGTGACACCGACCGACCCTCAGTGACACCCAATCAGTGACACCGACCGACCCTCAGTGACACCCAATCAGTGACACCGACCGACCCTCAGTGACACCCAATCAGTGACACCGACCGACCCTCAGTGACACCCAATCAGTGACACCGACCGACCCTCAGTGACACCCAATCACTGATCACAGCACTGAATTGTACAACATCACTCCTATGATCTATTCTACACTGATATCACCTGTACCAGGCTCTCCACACTTATCACTATGAGGTCACATCACATATTGTACATATAATTGCGAGTAAAATAAAAAGTTCATACTTTCCAATTATCTCAGTTTAAATTCCCTCATCCCATAAAGTTTTAGTCCAGTGCTGTGTCCCGATATCTTAGTGTGAAGTTCTGTTACTAATGCTGCCCAGCTCTGCCCTATTGTTGTGTACAGATGACTCACCTACAGACCCCGAGTTTACATGGAAACAACCTGCATTATTATGTAAATAGAGGCGGCATTCATATGTATATCATGCCCTCCTGAGGTCATATCCACCATCACCTATACTGAATGCTGCCCACTGGGGAGGTAAAGGGGCATGCTGGAAAGTCCTGCCTACAACTATAGTCATTCAGCCTAACATCAGCCTGTTCGGCAAAGGTAAGCAAATTGGAGGTGGAACACTTTTTCAAAAGAACGTGGTGCCACAGCACCCTGAATTTGTGGTGCATGTGAAGATGCACATCTCATCCGATGCATGAGGGGGTCATTAACAATGGATGGCACTGCTGTGTATCTGCTAAAGGGCAGCGCATTTCTGTGGTGTCAGGAAAGTGATTTTGCATGCGTTCTCGACACACACAAATGTGAACACAGGCTAAATGTCTCAGTTACATTGGTGGTCAGTGTAAATCTTCTCATTACATTGGGGCTTGGTGTAGAATCCTTTCATTCACATTAGTGGTCAGTGTGAAGGTCCCCCTTACATTGGTGGTCGGTGTAAATCCCTCCTTATATTGGTGGTTACTGGGAATGCTCCCATTACATTAGTGGTCAGTGTAAATCCACGTTACATTAGTGGTCAGTGTAAATCCACATCACATTAGTGGTCAGTGTAAATCCCCATTACATTAGTGGTCAGTGTAAATCCCCATTACATTCGTGGTCAGTGTAAATCCACATTACATTATTGATCAGTGTAAATCCACATCACATCAGTGGTCAGTGTAAATCCCCCATCACATTAGTGGTCAGTGTAAATCCCCCATCACATTAGTGGTCAGTGTAAATCCACATCACATTAGTGGTCAGTGTAAATCCCCCATCACATTAGTGGTCAGTGTAAATCCCCCATCACATTAGTGGTCAGTGTAAATCCCCCATCACATTAGTGGTCAGTGTAAATCCACATCACATTAGTGGTCAGTGTAAATCCCCCATCACATTAGTGGTCAGTGTAAATCCACATCACATTAGTGGTCAGTGTAAATCCACATTACATTAGTGGTCAGTGTAAATCCCCCATCACATTAGTGGTCGGTCAGTGTAAATCCCCCATCACATTAGTGGTCAGTGTAAATCCACATCACATTCGTGGTCAGTGTAAATCCCCCATCACATTAGTGGTTAGTGTAAATCCCCCATCACATTAGTGGTCAGTGTAAATCCACATCACATTAGTGGTTAGTGTAAATCCCCCATCACATTAGTGGTCAGTGTAAATCCCCCATCACATTAGTGGTCAGTGTAAATCCACATCACATTAGTGGTCAGTGTAAATCCACATTACATTAGTGGTCAGTGTAAATCCCCCATCACATTAGTGGTCGGTCAGTGTAAATCCCCCATCACATTAGTGGTCAGTGTAAATCCACATCACATTCGTGGTCAGTGTAAATCCCCCATCACATTAGTGGTTAGTGTAAATCCCCCATCACATTAGTGGTCAGTGTAAATCCCCCATCACATTAGTGGTCAGTGTAAATCCACATCACATTAGTGGTTAGTGTAAATCCCCCATCACATTAGTGGTCAGTGTAAATCCACATCACATTAGTGGTCAGTGTAAATCCACATCACATTCGTGGTCAGTGTAAATCCCCCATCACATTAGTGGTTAGTGTAAATCCCCCATCACATTAGTGGTTAGTGTAAATCCCCCATCACATTAGTGGTCAGTGTAAATCCCCCATCACATTAGTGGTCAGTGTAAATCCACATTACATTAGTGGTCAGTGTAAATCCACATCACATTAGTGGTCAGTGTAAATCCCCCATCACATTAGTGGTCAGTGTAAATCCACATCACATTAGTGGTCAGTGTAAATCCCCCATCACATTAGTGGTCAGTGTAAATCCCCCATCACATTAGTGGTCAGTGTAAATCCCCCATCACATTAGTGGTTAGTGTAAATCCCCCATCACATTAGTGGTTAGTGTAAATCCCCCATCACATTAGTGGTTAGTGTAAATCCCCCATCACATTAGTGGTTAGTGTAAATCCCCCATCACATTAGTGGTCAGTGTAAATCCACATTACATTAGTGGTCAGTGTAAATCCCCCATCACATTAGTGGTCAGTGTAAATCCACATCACATTAGTGGTCAGTGTAAATCCCCCATCACATTAGTGGTTAGTGTAAATCCCCCATCACATTAGTGGTTAGTGTAAATCCCCCATCACATTAGTGGTCAGTGTAAATCCACATTACATTAGTGGTCAGTGTAAATCCACATCACATTAGTGGTCAGTGTAAATCCCCCATCACATTAGTGGTCAGTGTAAATCCACATCACATTAGTGGTCAGTGTAAATCCCCCATCACATTAGTGGTTAGTGTAAATCCCCCATCACATTAGTGGTCAGTGTAAATCCCCCATCACATTAGTGGTCAGTGTAAATCCACATTACATTAGTGGTCAGTGTAAATCCACATTACATTAGTGGTCAGTGTAAATCCACATTACATTAGTGGTCAGTGTAAATCCCCATCACATTAGTGGTCAGTGTAAATCCCCATCACATTAGTGGTCAGTGTAAATCCCCATCACATTAGTGGTCAGTGTAAATCCACATCACATTAGTGGTCAGTGTAAATCCACATCACATTAGTGGTCAGTGTAAATCCACATCACATTAGTGGTCAGTGTAAATCCACATCACATTAGTGGTCAGTGTAGAAACTCCTCTTTATATTGGTAATCAGTAAAAAAAAAAAAAAAAAAATCCAAACTTGCATTTGTGGTCAGTTTCAAATCCGCCCTTACATTGGTGGTCCACGTAGAAGCCCCTTTAAATTGGTGATGAGTGTAATGCCGTGTACACACAATCGATTTTCTCAACGGTGAAAACACCGTCGAGAAAATCGCAGGTAAAAACGAGGGAACGGCTTGGTTCCCTACACAAGGCCGTTTTTCACAACATTTTTTTTCTTGGTCGAGAAAAACGACCGTGTGTGGGCTCCCCGGCAGTGTTTCCCTATGGGAAAACTGCGGCGGAAAAAAATGACGGGAATCACGACGAGAAGAATTAGAGCATGTTCTAATTTTTCTCGTCGTGATTAATGCCGTTTTTCCCGTCGGGAAAAATGACAAAAAGCCCCACACACGGTCGTTTTTCTTGTTAAAAAAAAATAATGTAATTTTTCCCCGACGGGAAAAATGATCGCGTGTACGCGGCATAAATCTCTGCTTACATTGGTGGCCAGTGTGTAAATCTCCCTTTATTGGTTGTTGATGTAAAATCCCCCATTACATTGGTTGTCAGTGTACATTTTACTTCACATTGGTGGTAAGTGCAGAATTGCCCATACACTGGTGGTCAGTGTAAATCCCCCCCTAACATTGGTGGTCATTGCAGGTCACGGAGGTAATTGTATATTCCTCCTTACACTGGTGGTCAGTGTAAATCCCCCCCTAACATTGGTGGTCATTGCAGGTCACGGAGGTAATTGTATATTCCTCCTTACACTGGTGGTCAGTGTAAATCCCCCCCTAACATTGGTGGTCATTGCAGGTCACGGAGGTAATTGTATATTCCTCCTTACACTGGTGGTTGGTGTAAATGCACCTATTACATTGGTGTCAGTGTAGAAATTCCTCTTTATATAGGTGGGTGGCGTAAAATCCCCCATTACATGGTGGTCAGTGCAAATTCCTCCTCACATTGGTGGTCATTGAAAATTCCCCATTACATTGGTGGTCAGTGTAAATCTTCTCATTACATTGGGGCTTGGTGTACAATCCTTTCATTCACACTATTTGCCAGTGTGAAGGTCCCCCTTACATTGGTGGTCCGTGTAAATCCCTCCTTATATTGGTGGTTACTGTGAATGCTCCTATTACATTAGTGATCAGTGTAAATCCCATCAAAGTCTCATTGAGCATGCGCCGGTTTACCTGGAGACAGGTAAGTATACACACGCACAGTTTTCTCGTTGGGAAACAGGCCGACCAGAATCCCGACGAGAGAATAAAGAGCAGGTTCTCTATTTTTCTCGTTGAGATTTCCGGCAGTTTTCCCGACGAGAAACCATACACACGACCGGTTTTCTCGGCAAAAAGCTCTCCCAGCAGTTTTCTTGCCGAGAAAACCGGCCGTGTGTACGAGGCTTTCGAGTTTTCAGGGGGAGGAAGAGAAAACTGTAAGGGCAGATGCACTTACTATTAAAGTGGTTGAAAGCCGGGGGTCATAAACTGGCGGCCCTCCAGCTGTTGTGAAACTACAAGTCCCATGAGGCATTGCAAGGCTGACAGTTACAAGCATGACTCCCACAGGCAGAGGCATGATGGGACTTGGAGGGCCACCAGTTTGAGACACCTGTTGTAAACCCTTCTATATACCCAGTGAAGTGACTGACCTCAGCTGATACACAGAGATGAAACAAATCATCCTACATAGGTTGTACCTTTTTATCTGCAATTTTCTCTTCTCTACATCTGTTCAAAGTGCAGAATTTTTTACAGCTCATCTGAGCTGTCAGAAAGCAAGCGACGGAGAGCTGAAATTACTCACTGCAGAGCTCAGCGAGGACAGTTTTGAGAGCCGATTGGAGGGAAGGGACACACCCCCTTCGCACAGCTCACAGGAACAGAACAGAGCAGAGGCTGTCAATCACAGGCTGTACGCTGGAGATCCCTCCCGTCACCCTTTTTCTCTTGGTATCAGGAAAACTTATCAGCATGAGTCACTTTTGACAGCAGAAGAGCAGATAGCAAAGGACACCTAGTGCTCAGACAAGTACACAATATAGAGCAGGGGTCTACCTGGATGGAGATCTACCTGGACAACATGGAAGAAAGCAAAGACCCTGGGGGGGGTGGTCCTCTGCTCCCCTCCCCCCACAGTAATGTGCTGTATCCCCCAATGCCCCCTTCACATCACCTCTCCCTCCACTGTAGTGTCCTATACCACCCAATGCTGTGTGTCCTCTGCCCCCTTCACCCTCACCGTTGTGTCCTCTGCCCCCTTCACATCTCCCTCCACTGTAGTGTCCTATACCGCCCAATGCTGTGTGTCCTCTGCCCCCTTCACCCTCACCGTTGTGTCCTCTGCCCCCTTCACATCTCCCTCCACTGTAGTGTCCTATACCGCCCAATGCTGTGTGTCCTCTGCCCCCTTCACCCTCGCCGTTGTATCCTCTGCCCCCTTCACCCTTGCCGTTGTGTCCTCTGCCCCCTTCACATCTCCCTCCACTGTAGTGTCCTATACCGCCCAATGCTGTGTGTCCTCTGCCCCCTTCACCCTCGCCGTTGTGTCCTCTGCCCCCTTCACATCTCCCTCCACTGTAGTGTCCAATACCGCCCAATTCTCTGTGTCCTCTTCCCCCTTCCTCCCCCAGTAGTGTCCTCCTATACACTTACCTGCCAGGTGTGTTCATCAGAGCGGAGATCAGGAGACAGCTGGAGGGGGGGGGATGTTCTCTTCTCCCCTCCCCCCACAGTAATGTGCTGTATCCCCCAATGCTGTGTCCTCTGCCCCCTTCACATCACATCTCCCTCTACTGTAGTGTCCTATACCACCCAATGCTGTGTGTCCTCTGCCCCCTTCACCCTCACCGTTGTGTCCTCTGCCCCCTTCACATCTCCCTCCACTGTAGTGTCCTATACCGCCCAATGCTGTGTGTCCTCTGCCCCCTTCCTCCCCCAGTAGTGTCCTCCTGTACACCCCAAAACAGTGTCCGACTCACTTCACATCAAACCCCCACGTAGTGTCCTCTGTCCCCCCTCCAACAGTGTACCCCCCTCCCCCACACATACACACAGCGCTTTGTAGCTAGCACTTACCTGCCAGGTGTGTTCATCAGAGGGGAAATCAGGAGACAGCATAGTGCCGGGTGGGAGCGGGAGCTGCCAGAGTTCATAATAGCAAGCTGGTGATTGGTTGCTAGGAACACCTAGCAACCAATCACTGAGCAGCTCCCACCCTCCATCCAGCTCCCGCTCTCCAGTTAACAGAAGAGCGGCAGAGGTTGGGGGAAGCAGAGCCGTGGTCACGATTCACCCACGGTCAACCACCTTGCCGACCCCCCCTGGCCTATAGAGGGATATGTTTTATCCATATTTAATGTCTGAGGTTTATAACCACTTTAAGTGCTGCAGCATTCTCTTTAATGGGGGGCTCCATAGTTCTTCTTTCTTTTAAAATTTTAGCTGGATTGTGCATTTATGTGTTTAAATCAGCAGACACAGCACAGGACATTTTATACCGTGTTTATTACATATGATTGGCAGTCTATATTACTGGTGGTTTAATCCCTGTTGCTGATCAGCAATAACAGTCAAGCTAGTACAAGTTGTGTGCGCCCCCCCCCCCCCCCCAGAGGGCTGTATGACAGTGATTATCATCTGGCTCATGGATCCTGGAAGCCGTTTTGTTGAATGTAGCCGCACCCTCAACAATGAAATACATCCCCCACTTGCAGGACAGCATACAAAAATAAATACAGTTGTGGTCCTACAACCAATCGTTTGTTCAGTGTTCCCGTCAATGATGTCATCATTTAGCATTTCCATTTTGAACCATCTGCAGATATTCTTTGTAAAGTTTTTCTTGAGTTTCATACAACTTCCTGAGTTTTTTGGCCTGGCCTTTGCTTAGCTCCTTGGCCTCTGTATCATGCGTGGGAAACCCCTGCAGGAAAAAAATAAAAAAAAAGATGTACATGTTAATTAGATGTTTGATAAAGTCTCACATTTTTTTTTCTGTAAGCTTTGAAGGTTACAGCGGACTGAGTGACACAAGGCATAGGGGACAAAGTACAAGATCTGTAATATCTTAACATTCTAACACAGGTACGTTAAACTGAAATTAAAGTGGTTCTAAAGGCTGAATGTTTTCTACCTTCATGCATTTTATGCATGAAGGTAAAAAAACTTTATCTGTGCAGCAGCCCCCCCCCCCCCCAGCCCTCCCCTAATACTTACCCGAGCCCCATCTCAATTCAGCGATGTGCACAAGTGCCTTGGTTCTCCAGGGACTCTCCCTCCTCATTGGCTGAGACATTGGCTCCCGCTGCTTTCAATCACATCTACTGTGCCAATCAGGAGAGAGGGGGGGGGGCTGTGAGAATGGAAAGAGCCACAGCTTGGAAATGAGCCTGCTCAGGTGCCCCCACTGCAAGCTGCTTGCTTTTGGCGCACTAAAAAAGGAGGGAGGGGCCAGGAGCGTCGGCACGGGACCCAAGAAGAAGAGGTTTCGGGCTGCTCTGTACAAAACCATTACACAGAGCAGGCAAGTATTGCATATTTATTTAAAAAAAAAAAAAACGACTTTAAAATGGTTCTTTATTTTTATTTTTTTAAATAACAAACATGTCTATACTTACCTACTCTGTGCAATGCATTTGCAAAGAGCAGCCCCGATCCTCTTCTTCTGGGATCCCCCGCCGGCCCTCCTCTTCAGTGGGTGCCCCCATTGAAAGCTGATTTCCTGTATCATGTCTGCAGTCTCTGACCATCTCTTGCATCATGTCTGCAGTCTCTGACCATCTCTTGCATCATGTCTGCAGTCTCTGACCACCTCCTGCATCATGTCTGCAGTCTCTGACCACCTCCTGTATCATGTCTGCAGTCTCTGACCACCTCCTGTATCATGTCTGCAGTCTCTGACCACCTCCTGTATCATGTCTGCAGTCTCTGACCACCTCCTGTATCATGTCTGCAGTCTCTGACCACCTCCTGTATCATGTCTGCAGTCTCTGACCACCTCCTGTATCATGTCTGCAGTCTCTGACCACCTCCTGTATCATGTCTGCAGTCTCTGACCACCTCCTGTATCATGTCTGCAGTCTCTGACCACCTCCTGTATCATGTCTGCAGTCTCTGACCACCTCCTGTATCATGTCTGCAGTCTCTGACCACCTCCTGTATCATGTCTGCAGTCTCTGACCACCTCCTGTATCATGTCTGCAGTCTCTGACCACCTCCTGTATCATGTCTGCAGTCTCTGACCATCTCCTGTATCATGTCTGCAGTCTCTGACCATCTCCTGTATCATGTCTGCAGTCTCTGACCACCTCCTGTATCATGTCTGCAGTCTCTGACCACCTCCTGTATCATGTCTGCAGTCTGACCACCTCCTGTATCAGGGCTGCAGAACTCTGTGAATGAATGATATGGCTGTGTGTAAGCGCTTTTTTTTTCTCCATTTGTGTCCCATTGCGGAGATTTCCCTTCACTTTCTGCCTTATAGCCAAACAGGAAGTGAGAGGAAATCCCTGCAAATTAAGGGCATTCCTTGGAGACCCCCCCCCCCCCCCAAGTCACCAGAACTAGTGTTCCTATAAGAAGATATCCCCTCTTTTACTTTTCTGGGGACAACCTCCCCCACACCTCTCCCCGCAGTCTCTTGCGACACACCACAGGTCCCAGGAGACTGTGGGCATTGTTTACATTGGAGAGGAGACACACTGGACGGAGCTCTGCCTATCAGTAGGTGTTGGGGGTCATCCATTGGCTGTCACCCGCTGATCAGCTTCTGCTGTGACTAAATCAAAGCAGAAGCGGCACATCATTGGCGTGCGTCCTATACCTGGAAGTGCAGAATCATATATATGTGTGTGTGTGTGTGTGTGTGTGTATGTGTATGTGTATGTGTATGTGTATGTGTATGTGTATGTGTATGTGTATGTGTATGTGTATGTGTATGTGTATGTGTATATATATATGTGTATATATATATATATATATATATATATATATATATATATATATATATATATACATACATATACACACACACACATACATACATACATACACACACACACACACACACACACACACACACACACACACACACACACACACACACACACACACACACACACACACACACACACACACACACATACATACACACACACACACACACACATACATACATATATATATATATATATATATATGTAGCGGGGTCCTCAAATAGATGGGATACACCTGGGCAATAGTGTGACCCAGGTGTATAATTGTGTTAGGATTCAGACCCCTTTTTATCTCGTGGAGGATTGGAGGATGTAATATTCTCCTTTGCCTGTGGGTGGCGGGGTACCCACAGGCTTCAGGTAGAATCATCTTCGCAGTGCTCCCTGTTTTGTCCCTTCCCGGAGATGGTATGGCTGGGGCGGGGAACCCGCCGGGCCGTTGAAGGGAGGAGATAAAAGGGGGAGACGCCCTGACCACGAGGTCTTCGTCGTCGGGCGGAGAAGGAGGTCCTCGGAGGAGGAGGGCTGCGGTCCGCACCCAGGGCCCTTAGGCCTGGGTGCGGGAGATCCAGGAGTCTGGTCCAGGTGCCCATGGCCTGGTCCGGAGTCATGTTGGCGTCCATCCCAGGCACCTTTAGCCTGGGGTGAGGTACTATCGAGGAGGCCTGGGGCCCAGTACCTTCGACTGGGTCCCGCTAGGGTGGACTGTCCGAGGGTCCCTGAGCGGAGGGACTCGTACCTGAGGTGAGGAGGCCGGGGAGGTTACCCACTGAAGACCCGGAGCAGCACCAACCCGGTGACGGTGGGCCTCTGGGAACTCTCTTGGGAGGACACATCCCCTGATAGGGGCCACAGCGTATCGAAGAGGGCTCCATTGCTGTTCATAGGGGTTGCTAGAAGAGACCCTATCTTTAGAACTTAAACTTTAGGAAGTGCCTCGATCTGCTCATCCCACCGTTGGAAAGGTTATAGGTCCCAACCAGTCTGCTGCAATAAGAACTGTTTATCGTGCTTTGCTATTGGAGTGCCAAATAAACAAGTGTTGGACCTTTCTTCAGTGTGTGAACTCCAGTTACTGGAAGCAAAGGGGAGGCGGGTGAGCTTGTGGTTACAGACTCAGTGCATTCACAGAACACACCGGCCCGAGGAAACATCAGGAAGTGGCCTTCACCTCCCTACT
>CM055119.1:189827055-189888978 GCA_029206835.1 Rana muscosa
CATCGTGTCTGCAGTCTCTGACCATCTCCTGCATCGTGTCTGCAGTCTCTGACCATCTCCTGCATCATGTCTATCATGTCTGCAGTCTCTGACCATCTCCTGTATCATGTCTGCAGTCTCTGACCATCTCCTGTATCGTATCGGCAGTCTCTGACCATCTCCTGTATCGTATCGGCAGTCTCTGACCCTCTCCTGTATCGTGTTTGCAGTCTCTTAACCCTCTCCTGTATCGTGTCTGCAGTCTCTGACCATTTCCTGTATCATGTCTGCAGTCTCTGACCATTTCCTGTATCATGTCTGCAGTCTCTGACCATCTCTTGTATCATGTCTGCAGTCTCTGACCATCTCTTGTATCATGTCTGCAGTCTCTGACCATCTCTTGTATCATGTCTGCAGTCTCTGACCATTTCCTGTATCATGTCTGCAGTCTCTGACCATTTCCTGTATCATGTCTGCAGTCTCTGACCATCTCTTGTATCATGTCTGCAGTCTGACCATTTACTGTAGCTTGGTAACCTAAAGCACTAGCTTTCCCAAAAAATAGCTGGAGTCACCTGAGAGAAAGGGGAGATCTATGCTTTACTAAAAGTAAGGTTGTACTTTAAAGAGTAACTCCACTTTTGATAAGAAAAAATAAATAAAATAACAACATTCCCCTCTGGGTGATCTCTGCAACAAAGGTTGTTAAAATCCCTGCAATGTACAGATTCCTACCTCTTGTTATTCTGAGGAATTAGCCACTTGTTTGTGTCCATGTGCTAAGTGAATCTGTATGAGAGTGATTTTATAATTATCATCAATTAGCTGTTGCACTTGCAGGGATCCAACAAGAAAAATGGCAGGGTCTGCATCCCTTTAGATGTGATTTCCCTTTGGGAGTATCTCACCAAAAAAAGGAAATTTTTGTTGCAGGAGATGCTCAAAATATGACTTGTATCTTGGTGCAGACTTCTGGGAGAATCAGTGAGCCAATCACAGAAGCAGAAAATTAAATTTCTGGGGGGCGTTCTGTATACCATCTGTATACAGAAAACCTCAAGGTGGCCATATTGCATTTTACAGAAGATTACAGATTGAAAAGGAAAGGCAATATTTAAGAACATTAAATTACAATAGGACTTGTGTAGTGATTGTATACACTGTATAATATATATATTTTTTTAATTTGCCAATTTTTTTTTTCCCCCACGAATGTAGTCACCCTTTAAGCCCCTTTCAACAAAAGCTTTACAATCAAACTGTAACATTCGCGGTCGGCTTCAGATCCAAATGTCTGTTTAGCACCATCAAACCCAATACTGCAGTCTGTGGCTACTCACATTTTCATCAAACTTGGAGTATTTGTCAGTCTCTGCTTTAAACATTTCACTGGGGCAGATCTTCATCTTAGATAGTTTTGCAGCCTGCGGAAACAAATTGTGAAATGAAAAAATAAAATTGTCACACACACTGCCAGGAAGTCTTTGCAGCTTCACTTGTGTATGGTATGTGGTAAAGAGAACAGCAGAGGAAATAAGATTGCCTGCCATGGTTTGATTGCCCCAAGCAGATATAAAAGACACACATTCATGCAGCTCTGTAATCATTATTATTACATCATTAAATGTACTTTATAAATGCAAGCAGTGTAAAGACCTGAATCTGACCTGGTATCAGCTTCTTGCTGTACAGCAAGGCTCAGACTAGGAGGTGTGGGAAGAAGCACAAGGAGCCAATCAGTAATGTCACAGTGCAGCGGGTCCCCAACCGCTTTTGGCGTAGCCAATTTTTTACAAGGACTGGGGGGGGTTTCATGGAGTCTCATAACCCCCCTTATATAAAAGTCTCCCTTTAAATCACAGTTCCCCTCTTAAAGCATTCACCAGTTGGGACTGCACTGAAATTATTTATTAAACAATCACAAGTTTCCCCCCCCCCCCTCACAGTGCCCTTTGCAGTCGTGCCCCCCCCACCACAGTCCGCCTTCCAGTTATGGTCCCCACCCATCACAGTGTCCCTTGCAGTCATGAGCCATCCCCCATCACAGTGTCCCTTGCAGTCATGAGCCATCCCCCATCACAGTGTCCCTTGCAGTCATGAGCCATCCCCCCATCACAGTGCCCCTTGCAGTCATGAGCCATCCCCCCATCACAGTGTCCCTTGCAGTCATGAGCCATCCCCCATCACAGTGTCCCTTGCAGTCATGAGCCATCCCCCATCACAGTGTCCCTTGCAGTCATGAGCCATCCCCCATCACAGTGTCCCTTGCAGTCATGAGCCATCCCCCATCACAGTGTCCCTTGCAGTCATGAGCCATCCCCCCATCACAGTGCCCCTTGCAAGTCATGAGCCATCCCCAATCACAGTGTCCCTTGCAGTCATGAGCCACCCCCCATCACAGTGTCCCTTGCAGTCATGAGCCATCCCCCATCACAGTGTCCCTTGCAGTCATGAGCCATCCCCCATCACAGTGTCCCTTGCAGTCATGAGCCATCCCCCATCACAGTGTCCCTTGCAGTCATGAGCCATCCCCCATCACAGTGCCCCTTGCAGTCATGAGCCATCCCCCATCACAGTGCCCCTTGCAGTCATGGGCCATCCCCCATCACATTGCCCCTTGCAGTCATGGGCCATCCCCCATCACAGTGCCCCTTGCAGTCATGGGCCATCCCCCATCACAGTGCCCCTTGCAGTCATGGGCCATCCCCCATCACAGTGCCCCTTGCAGTCATGGGCCATCCCCCATCACAGTGCCCCTTGCAGTCATGGGCCATCCCCCATCACAGTGCCCCTTGCAGTCATGGGCCATCCCCCATCACAGTGCCCCTTGCAGTCATGGGCCATCCCCCATCACAGTGCCCCTTGCAGTCATGAGCCATCCCCCATCACAGTGCCCCTTGCAGTCATGAGCCATCCCCCATCACAGTGCCCCTTGCAGTCATGGGCCATCCCCCATCACAGTGCCCCTTGCAGTCATGGGCCATCCCCCATCACAGTGCCCCTTGCAGTCATGGGCCATCCCCCATCACAGTGCCCCTTGCAGTCATGGGCCATCCCCCATCACAGTGCCCCTTGCAGTCATGGGCCATCCCCCATCACAGTGCCCCTTGCAGTCATGGGCCATCCCCCATCACAGTGCCCCTTGCAGTCATGGGCCATCCCCCATCACAGTGCCCCTTGCAGTCATGGGCCATCCCCCATCACAGTGCCCCTTGCAGTCATGGGCCATCCCCCATCACAGTGCCCCTTGCAGTCATGAGCCATCCCCCATCAGTGCCCCTTGCAGTCATGAGCCATCCCCCATCAGTGTCCCTTGCAGACATGGGCCATCCCCCATCACAGTGCCCCTTGCAGTCATGAGCCATCCCCCATCACAGTGTCCCTTGCAGTCATGAGCCATCCCCCATCAGTGTCCCTTGCAGACATGGGCCATCCCCCATCAGTGTCCCTTGCAGTCATGAGCCATCCCCCATCACAGTGTTCCTTGCAGTCATGGGCCATCCCCCATCACAGTGCCCCTTGCAGTCATGAGCCATCCCCCCATCACAGTGCCCCTTGCAGTAATAGGTCATCCCCCATCACAGTGCCCCTTGCTATTATGAGCCATTCCCCATCACATTGCCCCTTGCAGTCATGAGCCATCCCCCCATCACAGTGCCCATTGCAGTAATAGGTCATCCCCCATCACAGTGCCCCTTGCTATTATGAGCCATCCCCCCATCACAGTGCCCATTGCAGTCATGGGCCATTCCTTATCACAGTGCCCATTGCAGTAATAGGTCATCCCCCCATCACAGTGCCCATCAGGGTTGCCAACCTTGTGCAGCATTTTTTACTGACAAAACATGGGAAATTTCCTGGCTGAGCACATTTTTTTACTGCCACCCTGAGAAATTACAGAACTCCTATTGAAAACGAACACAGTGAATATTTAAACAGTATAAACATGATATGGAAACACTGACAATACCTAGAACAAAAAAATTTGCTTGATTTACACTTAAAAAGGCAACACAGCATTAAATTATCAGCCCCTGATATTTACTGGCAGTTGTAGAAAAAAAATCACAGATTTTACAAACGGTCAGTAAATTTACTGGCAGTTGGCAACCCTGGTGCCCATTGCAGTCATGGGTCATCCCCCAATCACAGTGCCCCTTGCACCCAAGGATCAACTACCTGGTTTTACTGCCCCCTGGCTGCACATGTGAACAAAGCCCAAGTCACTGGACTGAAGTGAAGGATGGATTTGTAATGATAAGGCCTCATGCCCACTGGCGTTTTTACAGCTGCGTTTTTGAGCGTTTTTTACAGCTTAAAAACGCCTGTCCATGTTATTGTAAATATTTTTTTTTTTTTTGAAAAAAAAAAAAAAAAAAAAACGTCGGAGCTAAAAACGCGACCGCGCGTTAGTGCGCGTTTTTTGCGCGTTAGTGCGCGTTAGTGCGCGTTTTTTGACGCTCGCGTTTTTTCCTGCCTAGTTCTGACGCTGAGGAACGCACTGGCCCTGGGTTTTTTTTACAGCTTACAAACGCCTATGCTCTTTACAGCTCAAAAACGCCTAGGTGGGCATGAAGCTATAGACTAACATGGACAGGCGTTTTTAAGCTGTAAAAAACGCTCAAAAACGCGGCTGAAAAAACGCCCGTGGGCATGAGGCCTAAACCTTGGAAAAGGGATATTGTTGCTGTATATTATGGAATGTCAGATATGTATTTCTGCACACTCACCTCTTGTTCCTGCTTTTTCCTAGCAGCCTCCTCCTTCTTCCTTTTCTTCTCTTCTTCTGCCTGGAAATATATATATATATACACGATATGAACATTTATTTGGAGTATGACTAGTCTTGTTTATTAAATGAGTTACGACAGGTTGAGAACAATCAGGATTTTACCTGACAAAGTGTCAAGATAATGCCGAGAGTAAATAGCGAGTCTTGGCAGAAACAATCGTTGCCATTGTTGGCCTTTAAATGCCAACTCCACCTAAATTGACATTTCAGTTCTGGATTAAGCACCAGGAGTTTAATCCCCTGACAGCATTTTATAATATTTCGGAAGCTCCAGAGGTGAGATTTTCTGTGTCCCCCCTCCCACAAGGACATAAAGATGGGGTCACCTTCTGGCAGGTGGACTCAAGAGCTGAGTATTCATTTCATGTTATTTCTGTACTGTATACAGTGCCTTGAAAAAGTATTCATACCCCTTGAAATTCTCCACATTTTGTCATGTTACAACCAAAAACGTAAATGTATTTTATTGGAATTTTATGTGATAGATCAGCACAAAGTGGCACATAATTGTGAAGTGGAAGGAAAATGATAAATGGTTTTCAAAATTTGTACAAATAAATATGTGAAAAGTGTGGGGGGTACATTTGTATTGCGCCCCCCTGAGTCAATACTTTGTAGAACCGCCAATCTCTGCAATTACAGCTGCAAGTCTTTTTGGGGATGTCGCTACCAGCTTTGCACATCTAGAGAGGGACATTTTTGCCCATTCTCCTTTGTAAAATATCTCAAGCTCTGTCAGATTGGATGGAGAGCGTCTGTGATCAGCAATTTTCAAGTCTTGACACAGATTCTCAATGGGATTTAGGTCTGGACTGTGACTGGGCCATTCTAACACATGAATATGCTTTGATCTAAACCATTCCATTGTAGCTCTGGCTGCATGTTTAGGGTCGTTGTCCTGCTGGAAGGTGAACCTCCATCCCAGTCTCAAGTCTTTTGCAGACTAACAGGTTTTCTTCTAAGATTGCCCTGTATTTGGCTCCATCCATCTTCCCATCAACTCTGACCAGATTCTCTGTCCCTGCTGAAGAAAAGCATCCCCACCACATGATGCTGCCACCACCATGTTTCACAGTGGGGATGGTGTGTTCAGGGTGATGTGCAGTGTTAGTTTTCCGCCACACATAGCATTTTGCTTTTAGGCAAAAAAGATCAATTTTGGTCTCATCTGACCAAAGCACCTTCTTCCACATGTTTGCTGTGTCCTCCACATGGCTTCTCACAAACTGCAAACAGGACTTCTTATGACTTTCTTTCAACAATGTCTTTCTTCTTGTCACTCTTCCATAAAAGGGCAGATTTGTGGAGAAGCACGACTAATAGTTGTCCTGTGGACAGATTCTCCCCCCTGAGCTGTGGATCTCTGCAGCTCCTCCAGAGTTACCATGGGCCTCTTGACTGCTTCTCTGATTTAATGCTCTCCTTGCCCGGCCTGTCAGTTTAGGTGGACGGCCATGTCTTGGTAGGTTTGCAGTTGTGCCATACTCTTTCCATTTTTCCAATGATGGATTGAACAGAGCTCCGTGAGATATTCAAAGCTTGGGATAATTCTTTATAACCTAGTCCTGCTTTAAACTTCTCCACAACTTTATCCCTGACCTGTCTGGTGTGTTCCTTGGCCTTCATGATGCTGTTTGTTCACTAAGGTTCTCTAACAAACCTCTGGGGGCTTCACAGAACAGCTGTATTTATACTGAGATTAAATTACACACAGGTGAACTCTATTTACTAATTAGGTGATTTCTGAAGGCAATTGGTTCCACTAGATTTTAGTTAGGGGTATCAGAGTAAAGGGGGCTGAATACAAATGTACCCCACACTTTTCACATATATATTTTTACAAAATTTGGAAAACCATTTATCATTTTCCTTCCACTTCACAATTATGTGCCACTTTGTGTTGGTCTATCACATAAAAGACATTTACGTTTCTGGTTGTAACATGACAAAATGTGGAAATTTTCAAGGGGTATGAATACTTTTTTTAAGGCACTGTATGTTTGTATGATACCATCATTTGGCTTATTATTGTACATAAAAGGGGGAGATTTACTAAAACTGGAGAGTGCAAAATCTGGTTCAGCTCTGCATAGAAACCAATCAGCTTCCAGATTTAAGCTTAGGTTTCACCTATTGCGATCTGAAAGTCACGCAATTTTGCCACAATTTTGATGCGACTTGAAGCAATGCCTGTGTATTCTCGAGGTCTACGGACCTCAAGTCGCATCAAGTCGGACCAAAGTAGTGCAGGGACTACTTTGAAGTCCCTGCGACTTGATGTCACACAGATATGAACGGTACTCATTGGAAATTATGGGGTACGATTTGTCATGCGACTATGCAGTCCCCAAGTCGCAGGACAAGTTACACAAGTGGAAACGATGCCTTGGGCTCGGTTTACACTGCCGCAACTTGGGATCCATCTTGTGAGACCCCAAGTTGCATGACATGTGAAATCCTGTTAGTCAGGCTTGGTTCACACTACTGTGACCTGAAAATCTTGCAACTTATGGTGCGACTTTGCCAGGTGACTTCCTAGCGACTTGATGCGACTTTAGAAGCAAACTTTCGGGAATTCCTGGGTAATCTTCCTATAATGTCAGATGCAAATCACATCAATATAAATGAGGATCCGATTTGGAGGAGACTTCCATTAAAGTCTATGGGCACACATCGGATAGAAGTCACATTGAAGTAGTACAGGAACCTTTTCTAAAGTCAGTGACTTCAGTAGTGCCAATTAGGAAAGCTCTCATTGACTAACATGGGATTTCCCATGTCACGCGACTTGGGGTCTCACAAGTCGGATCCCAAGTTGCGGCAGTATGAACGGAGACTCAATGAGAGTGATCTTAATTAGCACTACGGAAGTCACTCCAACTTTAGAAAAGGTTCCTGTACTACTTCAAGGCGACTTCTATCCAACTTGTGCCCATGGACACAAATACTCCAATGGACACAAATACTTCACATAATATTAAAAATAAATACAAAACGTTATTTCATCCAATTAAAAACTTTGATAAAATCATATATCAAAAATGCAAGAACATTCATACTACCAATCATCCCCCACTAGGGGGATGGAGATTGTTTAACAGTGTAGTATTTAGAGATTAGGTAAGGAAGGCCAACGCGTTTCACGGGGGGGGGGGGGACCTGCTTCCTCAGGACCTCCTATCTAATATAAAAAAGGTACAGTGGAAAAAAGTTCTTGCTACAGCCGTGTAAAATCCAGTTGAGGTATGGTTGGATCACCAGTATGGGCGAGGTGACCGTTACATGTGAATAAAGTCTCGCCAGCCCGCAAGAGGATTAACAAATCCCTGGATGGACGCAAGAATATAAGACTCTATTAAGGGAGTCACTGGTCACCATGTCAAAAAGAATACATCAAATCCTAAAGCCAAATAGATTTTGTTCCAAACAGGGATAGGAATGTGGGAGCCCAGCACCTCAAATAAAGATTTGCATGTACCACATTGAGCTACCAAACGATTGGACATCAATGGGCAATAAACAAAAGACCAAGGCAGAATTGGGGCCAGGATTCATTCTTGTGTTAAGAACATCAGTTTAAGGAGCTTCCGAGGTCATTCAAAATGAGGTGCATTAGACCTGCAGGTGACCTGTGTCTGACCTGCTTTACGTGGGTTTTGCACTCACATAGGACTTGCTAAACATCCTTGAAGAAAATAAAAAAGCGATTGGACACAGCCCCTTCTAAAGTCTCCAGCAGCCTTGGTCCACCGGGGACCCCGATCCAATGTCCAGATCACCACTCCAATGATAACCACATTGAAAATGTGAGACACTGTTCGGTCTAAGATAGAGGAACAGGATACTTGGTCCCCGTACACCCCATAATGGGGCAATCCTCGATTGCCAAATTTTGCCACCATTCCTGAGTCAGTACTCTGGGCGCGGTTTAAAATTAAAACACTGGGGGACATAGTGTCCAATGGCGGACTTCTTCCCTTTTGACGATCTTAAAACGGACCCGTAACCTGCCCAATCGTATGCTATTTAGGTACCTACAACTGAGACACGCATTCCAGGCACAGTTTCCACGGAGTGTTAGGTAGAAAGCGCATGCGGTAGAGACCTTGCTGATGGCCTCGGACACGGAGGGCACTCTATCTGCCCTCTACTCCATCCTAGCAAGATTGGATACCTCGAAAGTTTCCCAGCTGTTTTCGGCATGACAGGCGGATATCCCGGCGTTGGCCAACGACGACTGGGAAGAGGGCATCCAACAATATGTCCCATTAATGATATCGGCTAGAGACCGTCTCATGCAGCTGAAATTTCTACATCGGGTCTACTATTCTCCCGAAAGATTACCTCGAATATATCCTGGCAACAACTATAGATGTAGTGCTGAGGTTGGTACCTTTTTTCATGTGGTGTGGTCATGCTCGCAACTGAGACCTTTCTGGACGGGGGTGGTGGAGGCAATAAACTCCATAGGTAAATTGCGGGTCCCCTGCGATCCGATACCCCTATTGTTGGGCATCTGTGACACTTTGGAGGCCCAGCAATCTAAGAAGCTATTTGTATTTTACGCTGCTTTTTATGCTAGGAAAGCTATCCTGCTACAATGGAACAAACCCCTTCCCCCTACGGCCCAACAATGGCAGTCCCTGGTAGATTTGGCACTGTCGTTATACAAGCCAACCTATATGGGGCGTAACTGCCCAAAAAATGTTGACAAACTCTGGGCGGCAGGGGGCCGTGGACTCGGAACCAGGTAACACAGGAAATTTGGGATGAATAGTTTTGTTTATATAGCCTAATGATGGTGACTCCTAACTGAAGCAGAAATGAAACCCCTTTTTCCCCTCTTTCCCTCCTGCTCCTTCCCCCCCCCCCCTCCCCCAGGATGTCAGGGGCTTTCTCTTCTCTTTGTTTCTACACTTTAAGCATGATCTGTTGTGCACCCAGATGGTAGCACCTTCTCCCCTGATTAGTTTACTGTAATTTGCTGAAATTCTCACTGACTTGTTTCCACTGAACCTGGCTGATTCCTGTATGGTTGCTACGATTGTACCATGGTTTTTTTTTTTTGTTCCATCTTAAAACTTGAATAAACTTTTTTGTTAAAAAAAAAAAAAAAAAGTCTCCAGCAGCCTGATGCAGATGATAGATACTGCACAAGTCTAGAGCAGTAGTTCTCAACCTGTGGGTCGGGACCCCCTCGGGGGTCGAATGATGATTTGCCAGGGGTCACCGAATCCTGGGCTGTTCCTGAAGCCTGCACTGCTTTCCCAGCCTTTTTCGCAGCCACCCAGCTGGGCTTGTCCTGGAGCCCACGGCCGCCCACTCAGCCTCTTTGCAGATGCCCATTCAGTTCACGGCATGACTGGGGGTCAGAGACTAGAGGACAGCTAACTGGTGAGGAATGTGAAATGGGAGGGGCTGGAGGAGACCCTACCTCCTGATTTCGGCATAGGTGTCACTGCTGCAAGACACCACAGAGCTGGAGACACTGAAGCCGGAGACACAGTGAGTAACACTATCTGTGATTACAGTTGCCATAAAAAGTCCCCACTACAGTTCTCAGATCAGCAGATGACCTTGATCAAGAGCACCTAAGTTGCCTGATCAGAACTCCCCCCAGCACTGCCATTGATCTCACCCCCCCCCCCCCCAAGCACTGCCACCCATCCCATTACCCCCCCCCCCCCCCACCAAGGAGTAAGAGAAGGAATAAAAATAGAGAATACATGGAAGGAAGAGGAAAATAAGGGGAGGAACAAAGAAAAAGGGAGAGAAAGAAAAAGAAACACGGCTAGAGAGAGGGATTGGGGGGGGGGGGGGGGACAAGAAATTAGTATAGAGAGAGATAAAAGGGAAAGCAAGGAGATCAAAGAGGGAGTGGTACAACCTAAAATGTACCATAAGGGGTTTTAATACGGTACGAGTGGAAGGGACTCAGGGAGCGCTAAATGTCCGTGGGTTAGTGGGTGCAAATTACTTGTCTTGCCTTGGGTGCTGACAACCCACGCTATGAAAATTTTACTGTTAGGGGTCCCCACAACTTGGGAAATTTTATCAAGGGGTCACGGCACTAGCAAGATTGAGAACCACTGGTCTAGAGGCAGCAGAGCACCACCTACTGGTGGCCACTTTAAACGCAGCCAGATGGAAGCGCTAGCAGTAATTTCAAGGAAATGTCCCAGTACTCTCCAGATCTGATTGTTCCCGGCAATAGCTACATTATTGTTCACTGTTGTAATTTACGCAGCTTGTGTGCATCTTCATTTTGCATAATTATTATTATTTACAAATATTTAATTATGCAAACCAAGCATATTTTATTATTATTTAATATATATATATATATATATATATATTTTTTTTTTTTTAACACACACACACACACACACACACACACACACATTATTTATTTATATATATATTTTAACACAAACATGTGACTGCATTATAGGAAGTATTTTATAACTTCATACTAGATGTTTGTGTACCACATTAAAGAAAAAAACACCAGCTTCGGTGACATTCTCACTGGGTTTCCTGTGCATCGTCTACACCTGTTACCAAGGCTCGCATTTCTATGGCAGGGGACAGTGAGCTGTGTGGGTGGAAATCCCCTTCTGAAGGCGAAGTTTGCATTTCACAATCCTCAAACATTTGTGCAGAGAAATTCTCTGACACAACTGGTGAGATACAGCTGTAAATTTCAGCAAATGTCTCATATGTCTTTACTGCCAGAGGCCATTCACAGAAAGACAGCAACTATTGCTCTGGAGGATGACTAGGGTGGCCTTTGCAGCCAGATTCCTTTCTGTGCATGCATGTCCTGACTGCATTCCCATTAAACATTGAAATTTTGCATTTAACACCTTCCTGATGAGGGCTAGCCTATCACTAGGTTTAAAAATGAGAACTGGAGAGAGCTTGAAGCAGCATTTCCCCCAGGATAATGTATAAAATGCATGACGTAGTTACTCTTCATTTATTTATCCCACAAAGACAGTTAAAAAGTGATTGTAAAGCTTAGTTTTTTTTTTTTTTAAATAACAAAACATGTCATACTTACCTTCACTGTGCAGCTCGTTTTGCACAGAGTGCCCCGATCCGTGACTTCTGGGGTCCTCCGGCGGCTCTCGCGGCTCCTCCCCGCATCAGATAATTCCCTAGGAGTAGCACTCTCCTGGGGGTTACATTGAAGGCGCACTCAAAGCAGCCGAATGTATGACTCGACCCCGCCCCCCGCGTCATTGGATTTGTTTAATAGCAGTGGGAGCCAATGGCTGCGCTGCTATCAATCTATCCATTCAAGAGCCGGGAACCCCCGGGAAGAGGAAGAGCGCATCTCCGCCAGGTGAAGTTCCAGGGCTCAGGTAAGTAAAACAAAGGGGGGGGGGGGGGCTGGCTGGGGGGCCGGTGACTGCCAGGTGTTTTTTCACCTTAATGCATAGAATGCATTAAGGTGAAAAAACACAAGGGTTTACAACCCCTTTAAAGCTGATCTCCATGTTTAATTGAACTTTAAATGGTTTGTTTTGACCAAGCCAGTACAAACAAACTATTTCCCCAACAGTTGCAGCAGCCGAGAGTGCAGTATATACTCTGTGTAAGCTATAAAAAAAATAATTGTAAAGGCCTAATCTCAAAAGACAAAAACAAGCGCTCCTGGGATAATGGACCAGATCCATTAATGGCTGCAGCTGCTACCTTACACTAACAGGTTTTTAGAAAAAAACAGTCAAAACATATAAAGATGGGTAAATATAGATAATCATAAACTGTGTATAAATATAGATATAAACCAGGTAGCGCTAGTACATGTAAACTGACATAACATATACATAAACACTGATTAGTCAATGTTCATATTAGTGAAACTACACTTGAATGATGACATGTGAGGGTCAGACAAAGTAAAAAGGTAAGCGTCCGTTCAATCCGGGCAAATGGAGAGTACTGCTGACACCAGAAGAATAATAGGAGATAACACCTTCACACGTGTGCTGAAAGGAGAGGGGGGGGGGGGAGTATATAGAAACCCCCTCTTACCACAGAGCGCTCACAATACGGCAAACAAATGATCAGTTAAAGGTGATCCCAGCAGACGTTTCCGCTCACTCCTGGTCAGACAATCTGATTGCTCAGTAGTTACCATAAGAGAAATATATGTTATGTATGTTATGTCAGTTTACATGTACTAGCGCTACCTGGTTTATATCTATATTTATACACAGTTTATGATTATCTATATCTATACATCTTTATATATAATCTGTGTAGCCTTAGCTATATACAGTATACAGCGCTGTGTTTTGACAGTGGGATAAGAAACTTCTCATCCTGCTCCTGGAACAAAATCCAGTCGGGCTGAGCACTGCTCAGCAATTCAGAGGAAGCTTTCTATGATATGAATGAATACAAAGCTTCCTCTGATTGGCTGAGGTGGGGGGGCAGACTGATGACATCACAAACTCCACATCAGCCAATCAGAGGAAGCTTTGTATTAGTTCATAGAATATAAAGTTTCCCATGAATGGCTGGGCAGCACTCAGCCCAACACAATTTTGTTCCGGGAGCAGAATGGGAATTACTCACCTGGCTGTTGGAATTTAGTGCAGTGTACGGAATATAGCCAAGGCTACACAGAGTATATACTGCACTCCCAGCCGCTGCAACTGTTAGCGAAGTAAATAGTTAGTTAGTTTGGATCAGCTTGGTATTACTTTGCCCACCCTTTCTTCTATAGATAAACACATGCTTGATGCTCCTATAACATTAGAGGAATTTGAGGTTGCAGTTGCGAGTCTCCCTATTTATTTTTTCCTTAACCACTTGCCAAAGGCTGGCCGTCATATGACGTCCTGGGCTTTGTGGTGGTATATCTGAATGATGGGTGCAGCTACAGGCATCATTCAGATTTCGGCTTTTTCAGCCGGCGATTCCCTACACCATAAGAATGATCATAGCGGCTGGTAAGCCGCTTGATCATTCTTCCGGCGGCGAGAGAGGACGCCCCCCCCCCTCCCATGCTTCTACCGACTCACCTCTGTGATCGGTGAGTCGGAGAATGGATCCGCCGGCCTCGGATGTTTACCATCGAGATTTCCAGCAGACCAGATGGTCGCCAAAATCTCTATGATCGTCGGAGGCCGGGCGCGATGTTATGACGACACGCCCAGCCTCTGCATTTAGACAAACGGCTCCGCCTTGGCTGCGAAGCCGTGAACGTTTTTTTTTTTTTGGGGGGGGGGGGGATTTCAGGCTTCCCAGCCTAGAGGTGAGATGTGGGGTCTTATTGACCCCACATCTCAGTGTAAAGAGGACCTGTCATGTCATATTCCTAATACAAGGGATGTTTACATTCCTTTCAATAGGAATAAAGTGATCAAAAATCTATATATTTTTTCTTTAAAAGTGTCAAACTAAAATGTTTTAAGTAAAATAACAATAAAAAAAAAAAAAAACTTTTTTTTTTTAAAGTGCCCCTTTTCCCGTGTGCTCGCACGCAGAAGCAAACGCATACGCAAGTCCCGCCCACATATGAAAACGGTGTTCAAACCACACATGTGAGGTGTCGCCGCGAACATTAGAGCGAGAGCAATAATTCCAGCACTAGACCTCCTCTGTAACTAAAAACATGTAGCCAGTAGAAAAATTTAAAGCCTCGCCTATGGGAATTTTTAAGTTCTGAAGTTTGGCACCATTCCATGAGCGTGTGCAATTTTGAAGCGTGACATGATAGGTATCTATTTACTCGGCGTAACTTCATCTTTCACATTATGCGAAAAAAATTGGGCTAACTTTACCGTTTTTTTTTTTAAAGCCTGAAACAGTTTTTTTTAAAAAAAAAAAAAGCGTTTGAAAAATTGCTGCGCAAATACTGCACGAGATAAAAAGTTGCAATGACAGCCATTGTATTCTCTAGGGTCTCTGCTAAAAAAACATATATAAATGTTTGGGGGTTCTGTGTAATTTTCTAGCAAAAAAACAAAAAAAAATGATGATTTTTACATGTAGGAGAGAAATGTCAGAATTGGCCTGGTTAGCAAGTGGTAGTAAACTCTCCTGGACAACTGTGCCCCATGTAAAGTAGTTAAAAATAACTTACATGTAGGTGGCTTTGAAATTATTTCAAACTCTACCATTTAGAAGATATCACCCGATGTTTCTTTCAATTATGTCACTCGTGCACGTTTATTGTGTCCCTAACTGACGGCACACTCTGCGCCCCGCCAATCTATGCATTTACATGCTGTGCCTCTGTCAGTATTCTCACGGGATTGCAATGCCGTGGAGTAATGCTGAGCATTCATAAACTTCACACAACACCCCATGTGACTAGCGATGTCACAGGAGGTGTGCACACCGACATTCAGCACATGTCAGTTTTTCAGGCAGACCTGATCGGACCCTTCATTCACCCCTATGGAGCGGCGGATGTCAGAGGGCACATGTCCGCTGACATCCGCCGTTATCCGATAAATCCAGACGGACGGTGCTCCTATTTTCCATTCGGCTGCCAGATCGGATCAGATATGATTGGATGAAAACGGACAAGCGGTCTGTTTCTATCTGATCTCATCATAGGGGAGAGCTGGACTGTGTCAGTCTCCGTTCTGCTCAGTAAGTGGAGATGTAGCTGTCATCCGCCTGCTCGGCAGGGATCAGTGGAGCAAACCCCCGCTGAGCAAGCGGAGTCCAGCCCATGTGAAAGGGGCCTTAAGGTTTAAAAACATTTAGGGCTCAGTCAGCATGCACAGTGGACTGCAGAGTGTCTGAAGCTTATTAACTTACATAGTTTGACAGTTTGGATGTATAGGCTACAAGTATGCTGGGACATTTATTAATTATTATTATTATTATTATTGCAGGCCTTGAAAAAGTAATTATACCCCTTAAAATTTTCCACATTTTGTCATATTACAACCAAAAACATAAATGTATTTTATGTGATAGACCAACACAAAGTGGCACATAATTGTGAAGTGGAAGAAAAATGATAAATGGTTTTCAACATCTTTTACTAATAAATATGTGAAAAGTGTGGGGGGTACATTTGTATGGCGCCCCCCTGAGTCAATACTTTGTAGAACCGCCTTTCACTGCAATTACAGCTGCAAGTCTTTTTGGGGGTGTCTCTACCAGCTTTGCACATCTAGAGAGGGACATCTCTGCCCATTCTTCTTTGTAAAATATCTCAAGTTCTGTCAGAATGGATGGGGAGCGTCTGTGAACAGCAATTTTCAAGTCTTGACACAGATTCTCAATTGGATTTAGGTCTGGACTTTGACTCGGCCATTCTAACACCTGAATATGCTTTGATCTTAACCATTCCATTGTAGCTCTGGCTGTATGTTTCGGGTCGTTGTCCTGCTGGAAGGTGAACCTCCGCCCCAGTCTCAAGTCTTTTGCAGACTCTAACAGGTTTTCTTCTAAGATTGCCCTGTATTTGGCTCCATCCATCTCCCCATCAACTCTGACCAGCTTCCCTGTCCCTGCTGAAGAAAAGCATCCCTACAACATGATGCTAAGGTCCCCAACTCACACCCATACATACACATACTAGGGGCCAATTTAGACAGGAGCCAATTAACCTACCAGCAAGTCTTTGGCGTGTGGGAGGAAACCGGAGTATCAAGAGGAAACCCAAGCAGGCAGAGGGAGAACATGCAAACTCCAGGCAGGTAAAGTCATGATTGGGATTCAAACCGGTGACCCTAGGGCTACTAGGCGGAAGTGCTAACCACATAGCCACTGTGTACATGACTTTTTACACTAGTCAGTCAGAGAGCCATTGGTTATTAAAAATAGTACTTTAGTAATAGTACTAAACTAACATTAAAATAAACAATAAAAAGTGATTTTTTCATCATGACTAAACAGATTGTTTCATTTACCTTCTTCTTTTCTTCCCTTTCCTTTAGCAGAGTCTCTTTGTCCACAAGTTTGACCACCGTTGGCAGACCTGAGAAAGCAGACAATTTATAATATGCTTATACTCACTAGACGCGTAGACAATAAAGGGGGACTAATGGCTACATACAGTATATGTCTGTCTGCTTAAATACACTGCCCCCCCCCCCTTACTACCTATGTTGTATATTTTATGTAAAAGAGATGCGTGTCCTTTTTTTTTTTAATCTGCTCCGGCCTGGATAAGTGATGCAGAAGTAGTGGCTCCACTAATTGAATGGCTGCTGCAGGGAAGAGGAGGCAGCGCCGATAACAGAGAGGAAATGGAAGCGAGAGGGTGATGTCGCGGCTCCTGCAATTTCGCTCCGTTGTCAAGCGATCCATGACGCAGGAGAGTCGCTGCTTTTGCTTCAAGTGACAACACCAGAGCAAATCAGAATAAAAAAAAAAAAAAAAAAAAAAAAGGTATTTACACATCGCTTTAACACACAATAGGTAGGAGGATGGGGGGGGGTTTAGTGTTTTTGTGCAAACATATGTAGCCCTTACTTCCACTTTAACTACTGCAGGAATACAGAGATGGCAGGGCTTACTTTTACTGCACCCACCCCCTCCCAATTCTGCCTCGGTAAGGTCCAGAAAATACTATACAAATACAGACTTTCTGTAAGTCAACAGCTGCGCACACGGCTGAGCTCCACCTAACCACCTTTCTATTAACTGCTTAAGGTCCGCCCTATAGCAGTTTTACTGCTACAGGGCGGAACCTCTGCGTCAGATCACACAAATATAAAATATATATACAGTGGAACCTCGGATTGCGAGTAACACGGTTAACGAGCATTTCGCAATACGAGCAATATATTTTTTTTAAATCCTGACTCGGTTTTGTGAGTGTTGTCTCGCAAAACAAGCAGGATTCAAGCCTCTGCGGTGTACAGTAGCGCATTTGGCCAGAGGTGCGGGGGCGCTGGAGTCGATCGGAGCCGTTCAGAAATACTCCATTCCCGAGCCTTTCTGGGGGTTTCTGAGGGCAGCCGAACGATCTCCGAGTATTTCCGAGTCTCTCCGGCGCCCCCCACCTCTGGCCACATGTGATATTGCATGCCATAGAAGTCAATGTGGAACAAATTATTTTAGTTTCCATTGACGTCTATGGGGAAACCCCGCTTTGATATGCGAGTGCTTTGGTTTACAAGCATTCTCCTGGAACGGATTATGCTTGTAATCCAAGGTTCCACTGTATACACACATGATCTGTGTCTTCCGGGTAATGGGCGCGAATGCGCGCCACCAGTGTCTCCCACCCACTGCGATTACTCGGCAGGAGCCGATTGGCGGGTACCGTGGACTCCATGCCAATTGCACCTGCCAATCTTTCGGAACAGATGCAGGATGGCGGTCTACATATGTAAACAAGGCAGATCGCCATTCTGTCAGAAGGGAAGGCATAGATCCTGTGTTCCTGCATAGTAGGGACATGGATCCATGTCTTCCCCTAGTAAAAGCACCTCCCACACTGTGCACAAACACTGGCTAGGCACACAGTTAACCCCTTGATCTCCCCTGATGTTAACCCCTTCGCAGCCAGTGTCATTAGTACAGTGACAGTGCATATTTTTAGCAGTGATCACTGTATTGGTGTCACTGGTTCCCAAAAAGTGTCAGTTGGTGTCAGATTGTTGGCTGCAATATCGCAGTCCCGCTATAAGTCGCAGATTGCCACCATTACTATGCACACAACAAAAAACAAAATTGCCGATAGGACATTTAAAGAGCACACCTCAAGTAAAATGTATAAATGATTTATTTAACACACATTTAAAAATAACAAATACAGAAAAAAAAAAAAGAAGAAGAAAACATTAAATATCAACATATTAATACATTTTGCATTTTAGTCATAGACCTTTCCCTGAGACCTGAATGTGTCATGCAGATGACTGTCAGTAGTCTAGGAAAGCTGTGCTATGTAATACGATTTCTTTTTTTTTTCCTGTATTAATTGTTGTTTTTAAATGTGTGTTAAATAAATCATTTATACATTTTACTTGAGGTGTGCTCTTTAAAAGTCCCATGGGCAATTTTGTTTTTAGTTGTGTGCATACTATCAGGGACTGAGCATCACCATCTTAGGCTAGCCCTACTTTTTCTGTGCCGCCATTACTAGTAAAAAAAAATTTATAACAATATCCCATAGTTTGTAGACGCTAAAACTTTTGCGCAAACCAATCAATATACGCTTATTGGGATTTTTTACCAAAAATATGTAGCAGAATACATATTGGCCTATATTTATGAGGAAATTCGATTTTTTTTAATTGTATCTGTTTCATAGCAGAAAGTAAAAAAAATAATGTTTTTAAAAAAAAAAAAATAATTGTCATTATTTTTTGCTTAGAGTGCAAAAAATAAAAAATGCTAGATTTTACTGAAGGCAACTTCAGTACGGTCTCTGAAACGAGGATTAATAGTGGATCTTTACCATATTCTATTAAAATGCAGAGAAGGCAGATGATCAGGTGAACAGTCTCATCCATTGGCAAAAATACTTGATAGATCTTAACGAAGAAGAATGGATACGGGCCATGGATATCCTACCTGAAGTACCTATTTCACCATCTCAGCAATTGACCCAGCTTTTTATCCTATATAGAACTCACTATACTCCACAAAAATTATATGCCTGGGGAAAATATACATCGCCTTTATGTCCGTGATTCTCCGTATCGAATGGTTCCCTTATTCATATGCTTTGGCGCTATCCCAAGCTCCATAGATATTGGGAGAAAGTGTTCCTGACCCTAAATACAATATCTCAGACAGAAATAACAACAACTACCCCTAAACTAGCAATATTGGGAATAATTCCAGACAGAGTTTTACCTGTAGATATGTATATAATGTGGACTAGATCCCTCTATTTAGCTCATAAACTAATTTTACAAAAGTGGACTGCCACTACCCCACCAACCCATAAACAATGGGGTAACAATATAAATTATATATATTAAAAAGAGAAAGACTAGCATATAAACAGAGGAGCACCTCCTCAAAAATTCAAAAGAATATGGTCCTACTGGCTTGACTCTAGTAACTTACTGTATGATGGCTCATGTGGGGAGGAGGGGGGTAGGTGGGGGCGAGGAGATCAATTTATAACAAATTAATAAGTGGAGAATTGTACAATTTAAACAGAGCCGGAAATCAATTTAGAGAGGTGTGTGTTTGTAGCCGTTTGTAGTTGTTTTGTCGTGTTAGATGTTTATTGTAGTTTAGATAATTATTGTATTGTCTGATTTACTTACCGTATATACTCGAGTATAAGCCGAGTTTTTCAGCACATTTCTTTGTGCTGAAAATGCCCCCCTCGGCTTATACTCGAGTCACTTTTTGCGCCTGATCTCCCGGACTTTGGGGACCCGGTACTGGCCAGCCGTAGGTCCCCTGGACCCCAAGCTTGGCACACATGTAGCCCCACTCTTCCTCTATAAAAAGTGTGCAAAGTTTGTTGTCCGGGGGACCTACGGCCGGGGAGCACCGATTTTTCATTTCTCCGGTGACTTTGTGGACCCAGTACCAGCCAGTTGTGGGTCACCTGGACCCGAAACTTGGCACAGATGTGGCCCCATTTCTCCTCTATATGTGTGCAAAGTTTTTTGTCTGGGGGACCTACGGCCGGGGAGCAACGATTTTTCAAAGCCAGGCACCCCTTTCATAGACTCCCATGTTAAACGTCAGTCTAGTCATGGACACAGTGAGGCATGGGCATGGACACAGTGAAGCAAAGTGAGGCATGCAGATGACACCCTAGGCTTATACTCAAGTCAATAAGTTTTTCCATTTTTTTGTGGTAAAATTAGGTGCCTCGGCTTATATTCGGGTCGGCTTATACTCGAGTATATACGGTACTTTCTTTGTTATTTTTCTGCATATTTTGGTGAAATGAAATGATTGTAATTTTCATGCCTATCTTTTTCTTGCCTAAACTTTTGTATGGAACATGCATAACAAAAAAAAAAAAAAAATTGATATAAAAAAATAAATAAAAAAATAAAAAACGCGGAGGTGATCAAATTCCACCAAAAGAAAGCTCTGTTTGTGGGGAAAAAATACATTATATTTGGGTACAGCGTCGCACGACCGTGCAATTTGTAAGTTAAGGTAAGGCAGTGCTGTATCGCAAAAAAACGGTCTGGTCATGAAGGGGGGTAAATTTTCCGGGAGGTCAAGTGGTTAAAATGAAAAAAATGAAATAAAAAAATTTCGCATGAAACTGACATCAACCTGTAAGGCTGACACCAAGTGGCCCTTTCTGCACCATGTGACTTAAATCAGAACTCTACCCAAAAGTTTTTTGTATTCATTTTTAATATAGTGGGTGGAGTCAGAGAGCCCGTTTGGTTGTTTATTGTCATCTTTTTTTGCGGTCATATTTCCTCTAATCTTGTTTACAGCATTAGAAATCTGTAGAGGACCTAACCCATCCCCCCAAACTATCTAAAGGCCTCATACACATGGTCGTACTTTTTGCCAACAAACTTCAAAATGAGCAAGTCTTACAAAAAATCCAAGCGTGTGTACGCTCCATCGGACAAACTTTTTCAGTTTTCAATCGGACAAAAGTTCAGTCTGCAAAACGGACAAACTTTTCGGCAACAAAAGTCAGATGGTGCAAAGTCTGACCGTGTGTACAGAAATCCATCGGACTTTTGTCATAAGGACAAATACGCATGCCCAGAACCAATGTTAAAATCAACCAACAATAGCAGAAGTTGACCAAAGGGTGGCGGTAAAGAGCAGAAAAACCACGTGATGTTGGGAAAGTTTTGGGAAAGTTTGCAGAAAAGTCCTGCCGTGTGTATGCTATGGGTGTGCCCGGCCGACAAAAATCCACGGAAAAGTTTGTTTGAAGTCCGACCGTGTGTACGAGGCTTAACAGTCAAAAAACAGTCAAGGACTGGCACCCGGCTCAGCCTCTTAGCGAGCCGCTGAGAGCCTAATGCCCTGTACACACGAGCGGAATTTCCGTCGGAAAAAAGTTGGATGTTTTTTTCGACGAAATTCCGCTCAAGCTTGGCTTGCATACACACAGTCACACAAAAGTTCTCTGAACTTTCGAGCGTTAAGAACGCGGTGGCGTACAACACTACAACGAAGCGAGAAAAAGAAGTTCAATGCTTCCGAGCATACGTCGAATTGTTTCCGAGCATGCGTGTTTTTTTCCCGTCGGAATTGCATACAGACGAACGGATTTTCCAATATAATTTTTTTCCGTCTGAAAAATTGAGAACCTGCTCTCTAAGTCCGTTGGAAATTCCAACAGAAAAAGTCCAACCGTGTGTACGCGGCATAAGCCGGCCGCTCCCGCCCCCTCCACAGCTCAGCGCTCCAGTGAGCGAGGGTGGGGGGGGGCAGAGCAGAGAGCTGTGAGAACCGAGCGATTGGCAGTGTTTAATCGTTTGGTTTTCAGTGTTAGAGAAAAAAAAAAAACAAACACATACTTCTTTAACAGTAAATATACTGTATATGTACTGTATTTATCGGCGTATAACACACACTTTTTTCCCCTGAAAATAGAGGACAAACAGTGCCCGCGTGTTATACGCTGATACTATGTTTTACCAACAGGGGGCGAGGAGCGGGAGGTCTGCCCCGGGAGCCACCCATTAGGGGGGCTGTCAGGGCAGCCGTCCCGCCTCTCCTGGCCCTGGGAGAGCGCTGCCTGCATAGTCTAAAGTTGATAAAAAAAAAAATCACTTGCCAGCCCCTTCTCCTACACCGATCCTCCTGTGTCAGTCATTGTAAAAACGAAGCTTGTAAATATCTCAATAGCTCAGTTTTTTTCTGTCTGCTCTCCTCCGAGTGTAGCTTTAGATTGGAGGAGGAGAGAAGTCACATGAACATCTGTGTAACGTCAGAGGAGAGCAGTCATGTGACCAGGTCATTGAAAAAAGTTATTGAGGTATATGGAAGCTTCGTTTTACAATAGGAGTGACACAGGAGGAGCAGTGTGGAAGGGGCTGGCAGTGATTTTTTCTTAACTGTAGAGAATGTTGTCAGGACTGGGTGGTTTCCTGGGAGTGCAGGGGGGGGGGCTGTGCCACTTTGCAGGGGGAGGGGGCTATATACCGGATGGGGCTGTATACTGGATGGGGGTCTCCTGGGAGTGCAGGGGGGCTGTGTACTGTGCAGGGGGAGGGGGCTGTATACTGGATGGGGGCTGTGTACTGTGCAGGGGGCTGTATACTGGACTGAGGGTCTCCTGGGAGTGCAGGGAGGGCTGTGTACTGTGCAGGGGGCTGTGAATTTTTTTTCCCTAAACTTCCCTCTTAAAATTGGGGTGCATGTTATACGCATGTTCGTGTTATATGCTGATAAATACGGTATTTTAACTGTATCTAGCTGATTGTCTAGCATCCCATAACAATCTGTTACCTTCATGGTCTTCCAGACGCACTCCATGTTCCGGCAGGACGTCATCTCGAAGGGCATCACACAGATTCAACACCCCCAACACTGAAAGAGGAAAAATCGAACAAACTTGCAAAGCCTCACAAACACATGGTATATGAAAATCCCAATATAGACCCCACAGAAGAATACCCGGGTCTCATTGTACCAGAACTGCATGAAAGGAAGTGTTTACATTATCTATAGTAACATGTCAGGTATGATGTTTTCATTGCAGGTTAGGGAATGAAATAAGAAAGTGATCTGTTATGGACACAGACCCTTTCTTAAGTTCGATAAAACTTGCCAAAATTAAAAATGGCACAAAATGCATTGCTGCCGTTTTAATTATTAATTCATTTGGAACTGTAGAAAACGGGGCTGTCCACCAACAGTATTGGTAAATACATAAGTGCATAAAAATGTGGGGCTTAATAATCATGTGACAGGCCAATTTCAATTAGGAGTGGGGGAGGGTTTTGATTTTTTCTAAATATATCTAAAATAGTCTAGTTATACAAGTCTTTCATTGTATTACTCCTGAAGGGGGAACAACGTTTAATTGTAATGAATCAGTAAAGTGCGATTATGAAAGAGACAGATTTAGTGTGAAATTGATGAAGTGCTGATTGGAATTTAGTATTTCATCTACTGGCTAATGCCGCGTACACACGATCATTATTCACGGCGGTTAAAAAACCGCCGTGAATAATGACAGGAAAAACGAGGGAACCGCTTCGGTTCCAAGGGTTCCCCACACACGGTCGTTTTTCCCGTAATTTTTTCTCTTGACGAGAAAAACGACCGTCTGTGGGCTCCGCGGCAGTGTCTCTCTATGGGAAAACTGTCGCGGAAAAAAATGATGGAAAAAACGATGAGAAAATTTAGAACATGTTCTAATTTTTCTCGTCGTTTTTTATGCCGTTTTTCTAGACGAGAAAAACGACATAAAGCCCACAGACTATCGCTTTTCTCGACGAGAAAAAAAAATGCAGTTTTTCTCGTCGAGAAAAGCGGTCGTGTGTACGCGGCATAAGATTCCACCTATGTTGGCACTTTCTATTAGACAGTAGAGCTGCACGATTCTGGGAAAAATGTGAATGGCGATTCTTTTGCTTAGAACAAAGATCACGATTCTCTCACGATTCTTTAAAATGGTCAATTTAAAAAATAAAAATAAAATTTGCTTGTCGTTTACTTTTTTTTATTTTTGCAGAATTTTCTTATTTTTAATATTATTTTTCTTATCTTTACTTTTTAATTACTTTTTTCTTTTATTAATTTAATTTTTTATTTATTTTTTATCAATTTTTTTTCACTTAACTTTATTGCTATCACACAGGAGAAAACAATTCCCTGTCTGATAGCAATTGGAGGAGACAGGTTCTCTTTATTGACCCTGTTACCTCCAAAAACAGGAGTCCTAGCACTAGCACTGTGCTAGAACTCCTGTCACAGCTGAGATGGGAAGAGCACAGCGGGAGAGGGGGGGGGGGATGGAGTCCCAAAGACAGAGCCAGCCAAGTGTGGTATGTGGGGGGGGGGGGGGGGGGAGAGGGGAGGACGGACGGCAGCACGCATTTTCTGCTAGAAAGCAACTCACCGCCCCATATGTTGAAACTGTCTCCACTCTGCTTGCACACAGCCCCGCCTCCTCCTAACCCCGCGCTGTGATAGACAGAACACATCCCAGCATTGGACCCACATTCTGTCTATCACAGCGCAGTGTTAGGAGGAGGCGGGGCTGTGTGTGAGTAGAGCGGAGACAGTTTCAATGCATCACGCTCTATGATTCATTTGCGTTCCACGCTGGTTACGTGGAACCGGCGGGGATTTAAGAAAATCGCGGTCATCCAGCCTAGAGATCGCGGGGGGGGGGGGGGGTGAATCGAGATCGCGATCTTCAAACGATTAATCGTGCAGCTCTATTAGACAGCCTCATGCATTGCTCGTTACCTTTGCATTAATGTTTCCATCCCTAAGCTAAAAAGGCAAAATATTTGCTCCCTAAAATAAAATACAATTATCAATACAAATTTTCTATACGAGTGAAATATGAAAGTATACAACGCTAATCCATAAAAGAGGAAAATGCATTTAAAAATAAAATGTGAACTTTTAAAAAACAATTCACTTTAATCTGAATACAACACTTGGTTGTCGTGCAGTCCAGTGAGTTTTTTTTCTGCATCAAAAATGCATGGAAAGTAGGTAATATGGTTTTAAATGGCATAGTTCACACCAGTGCTTGCAGTTCCAGTTCCAGAAAAAAAAAAAAAAAAAAAAAAAGTAGAACATGCTGCATTTTACCTGCACTGGACTGTACTGGAACGCTGTAAAACGCATCAAAAATGCACTGGGACGCACCTAAATGCACCAAAAACGCACTGGAACACACTTGTCCTTATCTAAGGATAATAAAAAAGAGGGGTGAAAAAAAAGCACTGGACTGCATCAAAAACGTACCAAAAACGCACTGGAATGCATCAAAAACGCGCATGCAAAAAAGCACCTGGAACGCATCCGGATTCTATGGTATGAACTGGCCCTTAAAGCAGAGTTCCGCCAAAAAAAAATATTAAAAAAGTCAGCAGCTACTAATACTGCAGCTGCTGATTTTTAATATTAGGACACTTACCTGTCTGTCCAGGGCGTCCGTGATGTCGGGGCCCGAAGCCGATTTGTCCCTCGGGTGGAGGCGCCGCCATCTTCGGTAATGGAATCAGCCTTGCGGCTTCACTTCCTGGTTCCCTACTGCGCATGCACGAGTCGCGCTGCGCGTCCTCACTGGTCCCTGCTGTCTTCTGGGACCTGTGTGTCTCCCAGAAGACAGCGGGGGGGGGGGGGTAGGCGTCGGACATGGCGTAGGTCACTGCAGTCACCGCGGTGATCTATGCCCGGAAATGGAAGCAAATACCTGTATTACACAGGTATCTGCTCCCTCCTCCCCCTTGAAAGGTGCCAAATGTGACACCAGAGGGGGGGAGGATTCCAAAAAGCGGCAGTTCCATTTTTGGGTGGAACTCCACTTTAAGATATAAGTTCACCTTTGGCAACATGTTATGTGTTCCACCCATTTTTAGAGTGGGACCAATGTTCCCAATGCTGCAGCCACTGCCCGAAATACATTACTGTATGTTTTTTGAAGGGTTCATGCATTTACAAATACTGGGCTTCTGTGTTTACAAGCGATTGTGGTGAGCAGCCCCCCCCCCCCCTCCTCCCAAGGGTCTGAGCCAGAGGTGGTGGAACTGAGTTCCACCAAGTTCACCCTAAAAAAAAGTCCTGGGTAGAGCCCATATCCATAGTGTATTTGTTTTTTTTGTATTTGAATTGAGAGTAAGCAATTTCAGTACAGAAGGTGAATGTACAGCTGCGCACAAGGCTTGTGTTCAGCTTTAAAGCAGAGTTCCGCCTGGGTAAAAAAAATTTACAAATACTGCAGCTGCTGACTTTTAATATAAGGACACTTACCTGTCCAGGGAGCCCACGCTGTCCTCACCCGAAGCCTTCGGCTTTGGGTGCAGGCGCCGGCATCCTTACTAAGGGAAACAAAGTGAAGCCTTACGGCTTCACAGCCTTTTTCATACTGCGCATGCGCGAGTCGCGCAGCGCTTTCTGAATGGCCCCTGCTGTCTTCTGAGACCTGTGTGTCTCCCACAAGGCAGCCGGGGGGGGGGGGGGGGGGGGAGTGTGGGGCCGAACAGTTTTCTGCACAACATGCATCTCGGGAGTGGGAGCAGATACCTGGAGGATTTGACTGGTATGCACCCCTCCCCACTTCCCCCCTGAAAGGTGCCAAATGTGGCACCGGAGGGGGGGGGGGGGGGGGGGAATCCGATCCACGGAAGTTCCATTTCTGGGTTGATACTCTGCTTTATGTATGAAGAAACACTTTAATGTCCATAAATGCCAAGGGCTCTCTAAAATGTAATCTTGTTTTGGGTCACTAACCTGGCCTAGCCTCTTCCTGCAACTTATTATTGGTCAGTGAGGCTCCTATCAGAGTTCTGCGCCCGGTAGCTACAGAGGTAAGGCTGACCTGTCAACAAGGAAATTCCATTCATTTTTGCCAAGAGAGCCCTTGGATTTGGGAGGCCCGGATCCCGGGGGTCACCAGTATGTTTTATACATGTCAATTTCTTGTAATTGCTGTAGCCACAGTTTTGCTTTAAATGCCAATATGGGATTGCTGGCATTGTGCAACGTCTGAACCTGGAAATGTTGGTTTATATCAGTTGTGGTTGGTCTCACCTTTGTTCTCTCTGGCAATCTGTCGAACCCCCTCTCTGAACTGGGATAAAACTTGCAGGTAAGGCATTACCGTGGACTCCAGCTATATGGGAGAATTTATGATAAAAAAGGTTATTCATACTTTTCTTCATTCACCCTCTAGAACAGTGCGTCAGGTTTTCAGGCTTTCCATTATTTTGCACAGGTGATTTGATCAGTTTCACTGCCTTAGTAATCAACCACAGCTGTTTCATCTGAGGGAAATCCTGAAAACATGACCTGTTGGAGCGCCTTGAGGACTGGAGTTGAGAAACACTGCTCTAGAAGGTGTTATGCAAAACAATCATATATACACATCATGGGAGAGATTAAAGTATCTAAACACAAAGCTTTTTCTCAGTTTTAGATAGAGTGTGGAAGAGTTAGAACCCCTGTCATGCTATGTATATCCCCACTGGGCAGATTCGTCCTCTGTATTTGTCCTAGATGACCACGATCACTGAGACAGAAAGTGGAAGGAAATCCAGAATTTTTCAACTGACATTGGAACAAGAAAGGAGGGGAAATCTTCTAAGGAGTGATTTCCCCTTACTTCCTGTTGTGTCTTCAGGACAGGAAGGGAAGGAAAATCTCCCTAACAGGGCAAAGACAGCTAAAAAGAAATCTGCTTAGGGGTGTAACCCTTCCCTAATCTATCCAAATCCTTAAAAAGTATAAAAGGCAAAATCATTTTTTTTGTTTTGGATAGAGTGGAAAGGGATTAGAACCCCTGTATATTTTTACTGCTGTCTGTGCTTCCGTTAAAAGGGGGTTCCACCCGCGATTTTTATTTATTTTTTAATTCAGTAGCTACAAACACTGTAGCTGCTGACTTTTAATAAGGACACTTACCTGTCCAGGTTGCCCGCGATGTCAGCCCCCCCCCGAGGCCGATCCCTCTATCCTGGCAGCTCCCGGCGCCGCCATCCTCACTAAGGGAAACAGGCAGTGAGGCCGTGCGGCTTCACTGCCCGTTTCCTACTGCGCATGCGCGAGTCTTGCATTGTTTTCTGAATGGGTGGCTGCTCTCTGGGATACACACAGTTCCCAGAAGGCAGTGCGCCCCATTCACCAGAAGACAAGGCGAGGAGGATGCAGAAGAAGACCAGCCGCGGATAAGGAAGAGGCAGATTAGGGACTTCCGCATAGCAACCGGTATTTCTGGTAAGTAAACATTTTTATTTTTTTTTCAATTTTTTTGCAGGATTTTTGTGAATTTTTTTTTTTTTTTTTTTGTTAGGTTGGAACTCCACTTTAACCACTTAACAACCACCTGCCGACAAATAACGTCGACAAGGTGGTTGCTTAACTCTGGGAGGACGTTATATAACGTCCTCCCAGAATCGCGCTCCCGCGCGCCCCCTGGGGCGCGCACACGGGAAACTCCGTGACCGCCGGGTCCAGAGGACCCGGCGGATCACGAATCGCGGTAAATCGCCGCTGATAGCGGCCGTTTACCACGTGATCGCTCCGTCAAATGACGGAGCAATCACTTGTAAACAGACCGGCGTCATTTGATGACGCCGGTTCCTCCCTCCCCTCTCTGTAACGATCGGTGCAATACTCTGCAATACCCTGGTGCAATACTCTGCAATACCCTGGTGCAATACTCTGCAATACCCTGGTGCAATACCCTGGTGCAATACCCTGGTGCAATACCCTGCCAATACCCTGCCAATACCCTGCCAATACCCTGGTGCAATACCCTGCCAATACCCTGCCAATACCCTGCCAATACCCTGCCAATACACCCTGCCAATATACCCTGGTGCAATACCCTGGTGCAATACCCTGGTGCAATACCCTGGTGCAATACCCTGCCAATACCCTGCCAATACCCTGCCAATATACCCTGGTGCAATACCCTGGTGCAATACCCTGGTGCAATACCCTGGTGCAATAACCTGGTGCAATAACCTGGTGCAATACCCTGGTGCAATACCCTGGTGCAATACCCTGCCATACCCTGGTGCAATACCCTGGTGCAATACCCTGCCAATACCCTGCCAATACCCTGCCAATACCCTGGTGCAATACCCTGGTGCAATACCCTGGTGCAATACCCTGCCATACCCTGGTGCAATACCCTGCCAATACCCTGGTGCAATACCCTGGTGCAATACCCTGGTGCAATACCCTGGTGCAATACCCTGCCATACCCTGGTGCAATACCCTGCCATACCCTGGTGCAATACCCTGCCATACCCTGGTGCAATACCCTGCCATACCCTGGTGCAATACCCTGCCATACCCTGGTGCAATACCCTGCCAATACCCTGGTGCAATACCCTGGTGCAATACCCTGCCAATACCCTGCCAATACCCTGCCAATACCCTGGTGCAATACCCTGCCAATACCCTGGTGCAATACCCTGCCAATACCCTGCCATACCCTGGTGCAATACCCTGGTGCAATACCCTGCCATACCCTGGTGCAATACCCTGCCATACCCTGGAGCAATACCCTGCCATACCCTGGTGCAATACCCTGCCAATACCCTGGTGCAATACCCTGCCAATACCCTGGTGCAATACCCTGCCAATACCCTGCCATACCCTGGTGCAATACCCTGGTGCAATACCCTGCCATACCCTGGTGCAATACCCTGGTGCAATACCCTGCCATACCCTGCCATACCCTGGTGCAATACCCTGCCATACCCTGGTGCAATACCCTGCCATACCCTGGTGCAATACCCTGCCATACCCTGGTGCAATACCCTGCCATACCCTGGTGCAATACCCTGCCATACCCTGGTGCAATACCCTGCCATACCCTGGTGCAATACCCTGCCATACCCTGGTGCAATACCCTGCCATACCCTGGTGCAATACCCTGCCATACCCTGGTGCAATACCCTGCCAATACCCTGGTGCAATACCCTGCCAATACCCTGGTGCAATACCCTGCCATACCCTGGTGCAATACCCTGCCATACCCTGGTGCAATACCCTGCCATACCCTGGTGCAATACCCTGCCAATACCCTGGTGCAATACCCTGCCAATACCCTGCCGCAATACCCTGCCGCAATACCCTGGTGCAATACCCTGCCATACCCTGGTGCAATACCCTGGTGCAATACCCTGCCATACCCTGGTGCAATACCCTGCCATACCCTGGTGCAATACCCTGCCATACCCTGGTGCAATACCCTGCCATACCCTGGTGCAATACCCTGCCATACCCTGGTGCAATACCCTGCCATACCCTGGTGCAATACCCTGCCATACCCTGGTGCAATACCCTGCCATACCCTGGTGCAATACCCTGCCAATACCCTGGTGCAATACCCTGCCAATACCCTGGTGCAATACCCTGCCATACCCTGGTGCAATACCCTGCCATACCCTGGTGCAATACCCTGCCAATACCCTGGTGCAATACCCTGCCAATACCCTGCCGCAATACCCTGCCGCAATACCCTGGTGCAATACCCTGCCATACCCTGGTGCAATACCCTGGTGCAATACCCTGCCATACCCTGGTGCAATACCCTGCCATACCCTGGTGCAATACCCTGCCATACCCTGGTGCAATACCCTGCCATACCCTGGTGCAATACCCTGCCATACCCTGGTGCAATACCCTGCCATACCCTGGTGCAATACCCTGCCATACCCTGGTGCAATACCCTGCCATACCCTGGTGCAATACCCTGCCATACCCTGGTGCAATACCCTGCCATACCCTGGTGCAATACCCTGCCATACCCTGGTGCAATACCCTGCCATACCCTGGTGCAATACCCTGCCAATACCCTGGTGCAATACCCTGCCAATACCCTGGTGCAATACCCTGCCATACCCTGGTGCAATACCCTGCCATACCCTGGTGCAATACCCTGCCATACCCTGGTGCAATACCCTGCCAATACCCTGGTGCAATACCCTGCCAATACCCTGCCGCAATACCCTGCCGCAATACCCTGGTGCAATACCCTGCCATACCCTGGTGCAATACCCTGGTGCAATACCCTGCCATACCCTGGTGCAATACCCTGCCATACCCTGGTGCAATACCCTGCCATACCCTGGTGCAATACCCTGCCATACCCTGGTGCAATACCCTGCCATACCCTGGTGCAATACCCTGCCATACCCTGGTGCAATACCCTGCCATACCCTGGTGCAATACCCTGCCAATACCCTGGTGCAATACCCTGCCAATACCCTGGTGCAATACCCTGCCATACCCTGGTGCAATACCCTGCCATACCCTGGTGCAATACCCTGCCATACCCTGGTGCAATACCCTGCCAATACCCTGGTGCAATACCCTGCCAATACCCTGCCGCAATACCCTGCCGCAATACCCTGGTGCAATACCCTGCCATACCCTGGTGCAATACCCTGGTGCAATACCCTGCCATACCCTGGTGCAATACCCTGCCATACCCTGGTGCAATACCCTGCCATACCCTGGTGCAATACCCTGCCATACCCTGGTGCAATACCCTGCCATACCCTGGTGCAATACCCTGCCATACCCTGGTGCAATACCCTGCCATACCCTGGTGCAATACCCTGCCATACCCTGGTGCAATACCCTGCCATACCCTGGTGCAATACCCTGCCATACCCTGGTGCAATACCCTGCCATACCCTGGTGCAATACCCTGCCATACCCTGGTGCAATACCCTGGTGCAATACCCTGCAATACCCTGCCAATACCCTGCAATACCCTGGTGCAATACCCTGCCAATACCCTGGTGCAATACCCTGGTGCAATACCCTGCAATACCCTGGTGCAATACCCTGGTGCAATACCCTGGTGCAATACCCTGGTGCAATACCCTGGTGCAATACCCTGCCATACCCTGGTGCAATACCCTGCCATACCCTGGTGCAATACCCTGCCATACCCTGGTGCAATACCCTGCCATACCCTGCCAATACCCTGGTGCAATACCCTGCAATACCCTGCCAATACCCTGGTGCCATACCCTGGTGCCATACCCTGGTGCCATACCCTGGTGCAATACCCTGGTGCAATACCCTGGTGCAATACCCTGGTGCAATACCCTGGTGCAATACCCTGGTGCAATACCCTGGTGCAATACCCTGGTGCCATACCCTGGTGCAATACCCTGGTGCCATACCCTGGTGCAATACCCTGGTGCCATACCCTGGTGCAATACCCTGGTGCAATACCCTGGTGCAATACCCTGGTGCCATACCCTGGTGCAATACCCTGCCATACCCTGGTGCAATACCCTGCCATACCCTGGTGCAATACCCTGCCATACCCTGGTGCAATACCCTGCCATACCCTGGTGCAATACCCTGCCATACCCTGGTGCAATACCCTGCCATACCCTGGTGCAATACCCTGCCATACCCTGGTGCAATACCCTGCCATACCCTGGTGCAATACCCTGCCATACCCTGGTGCAATACCCTGCCATACCCTGGTGCAATACCCTGCAATACCCTGCAATACCCTGCAATACCCTGCAATACCCTGGTGCAATACCCTGCCAATACCCTGGTGCAATACCCTGGTGCAATACCCTGGTGCAATACCCTGGTGCAATACCCTGGTGCAATACCCTGCCATACCCTGGTGCAATACCCTGCCATACCCTGGTGCAATACCCTGCCATACCCTGGTGCAATACCCTGCCATACCCTGGTGCAATACCCTGCCATACCCTGGTGCAATACCCTGCCATACCCTGGTGCAATACCCTGCCATACCCTGGTGCAATACCCTGCCAATACCCTGGTGCAATACCCTGCCAATACCCTGGTGCAATACCCTGCCAATACCCTGGTGCAATACCCTGGTGCAATACCCTGGTGCAATACCCTGCCATACCCTGGTGCAATACCCTGCCATACCCTGGTGCAATACCCTGCCATACCCTGGTGCAATACCCTGCCATACCCTGGTGCAATACCCTGCCATACCCTGGTGCAATACCCTGCCATACCCTGGTGCAATACCCTGCCATACCCTGGTGCAATACCCTGCCATACCCTAGTGCAATACCCTGCCATACCCTGGTGCAATACCCTGCCATACCCTGGTGCAATACCCTGCCATACCCTGGTGCAATACCCTGCCATACCCTGCCATACCCTGCCAATACCCTGGTGCAATACCCTGCAATACCCTGCCAATACCCTGCCAATACCCTGGTGCAATACCCTGCCAATACCCTGGTGCAATACCCTGGTGCAATACCCTGGTGCAATACCCTGGTGCAATACCCTGCCATACCCTGGTGCCATACCCTGCCATACCCTGGTGCAATACCCTGCCATACCCTGGTGCAATACCCTGCCATACCCTGGTGCAATACCCTGCCATACCCTGGTGCAATACCCTGCCATACCCTGGTGCAATACCCTGCCATACCCTGGTGCAATACCCTGCCATACCCTGGTGCAATACCCTGCCATACCCTGGTGCAATACCCTGCCATACCCTGGTGCAATACCCTGCCATACCCTGGTGCAATACCCTGCCAATACCCTGCCAATACCCTGGTGCAATACCCTGCCAATACCCTGGTGCAATACCCTGGTGCCATACCCTGGTGCAATACCCTGGTGCCATACCCTGGTGCAATACCCTGCCAATACCCTGCCAATACCCTGGTGCAATACCCTGCCAATACCCTGGTGCAATACCCTGGTGCCATACCCTGGTGAAATACCCCGGTGCCATACCCTGGTGCAATACCCCGGTGCCATACCCTGGTGCAATACCCTGGTGCAATACCCTGCCAATACCCTGGTGCAATACCCTGGTGCCATACCCTGGTGCCATACCCTGGTGCCATACCCTGGTGCAATACCCTGGTGCCATACCCTGGTGCCATACCCTGGTGCAATACCCTGCCAATACCCTGCCAATACCCTGGTGCAATACCCTGCCAATACCCTGGTGCAATACCCTGGTGCCATACCCTGGTGAAATACCCCGGTGCCATACCCTGGTGCAATACCCCGGTGCCATACCCTGGTGCAATACCCTGGTGCCATACCCTGGTGCAATACCCTGGTGCAATACCCTGCCAATACCCTGGTGCAATACCCTGGTGCCATACCCTGGTGCAATACCCTGGTGCCATACCCTGGTGCCATACCCTGGTGCCATACCCTGGTGCCATACCCTGGTGCAATACCCTGGTGCAATACCCTGCCAATACCCTGCCAATACCCTGGTGCAATACCCTGCCAATACCCTGGTGCAATACCCTGGTGCCATACCCTGGTGAAATACCCCGGTGCCATACCCTGGTGCAATACCCCGGTGCCATACCCTGGTGCAATACCCTGGTGCAATACCCTGGTGCCATACCCTGGTGCAATACCCTGCCAATACCCTGGTGCCATACCCTGGTGCAATACCCTGCCAATACCCTGGTGCCATACCCTGGTGCAATACCCTGCCAATACCCTGGTGCCATACCCTGGTGCAATACCCTGCCAATACCCTGCCAATACCCTGGTGCCATACCCTGGTGCCATACCCTGGTGCCATACCCTGGTGCCATACCCTGGTGCAATACCCTGGTGCAATACCCTGGTGCCATACCCTGGTGCCATACCCTGGTGCCATACCCTGGTGCCATACCCTGGTGCCATACCCTGGTGCCATACCCTGGTGCCATACCCTGGTGCCATACCCTGGTGCCATACCCTGGTGCAATACCCTGCCATACCCTGGTGCAATACCCTGCCATACCCTGGTGCAATACCCTGCCATACCCTGGTGCAATACCCTGCCATACCCTGGTGCAATACCCTGCCATACCCTGGTGCAATACCCTGCCATACCCTGGTGCAATACCCTGCCATACCCTGGTGCAATACCCTGCCATACCCTGGTGCAATACCCTGCCATACCCTGGTGCAATACCCTGCCATACCCTGGTGCAATACCCTGCCATACCCTGGTGCAATACCCTGCCATACCCTGGTGCAATACCCTGCCATACCCTGGTGCAATACCCTGCCATACCCTGGTGCAATACCCTGCCATACCCTGGTGCAATACCCTGCCATACCCTGGTGCAATACCCTGCCATACCCTGGTGCAATACCCTGCCATACCCTGGTGCAATACCCTGCCATACCCTGGTGCAATACCCTGCCATACCCTGGTGCAATACCCTGCCATACCCTGGTGCAATACCCTGCCATACCCTGGTGCAATACCCTGCCATACCCTGGTGCAATACCCTGCCATACCCTGGTGCAATACCCTGCCATACCCTGGTGCAATACCCTGCCATACCCTGGTGCAATACCCTGCCATACCCTGGTGCAATACCCTGCCATACCCTGGTGCAATACCCTGCCATACCCTGGTGCAATACCCTGCCATACCCTGGTGCAATACCCTGCCATACCCTGGTGCAATACCCTGCCATACCCTGGTGCAATACCCTGCCATACCCTGGTGCAATACCCTGCCATACCCTGGTGCAATACCCTGCCATACCCTGGTGCAATACCCTGCCATACCCTGGTGCAATACTCTGCCATACCCTGGTGCAATACTCTGCCATACCCTGGTGCAATACTCTGCCATACCCTGGTGCAATACTCTGCCATACCCTGGTGCAATACCCTGCCATACCCTGGTGCAATACCCTGCCATACCCTGGTGCAATACCCTGGTGCAATACCCTGCCATACCCTGGTGCAATACTCTGCCATACCCTGGTGCAATACCCTGGTGCAATACCCTGGTGCAATACCCTGGTGCAATACCCTGGTGCAATACCCTGGTGCAATACCCTCCGCAATACCCTCCGCAATACCCTCCGCAATACCCTCCGCAATACCCTCCGCAATACCCTCCGCAATACCCTCCGCAATACCCTCCGCAATGCCCGGCAATACTCTGCAATGCCCGGCAATACTCCGCAATGCCCGGCAATACTCCGCAATGCCCGGCAATACTCCGCAATAACCACTTCCCGCCCTCCGGCCGTCATATGACGTCCTTGACTTTGTGGGGGGATATCTGAATGATGGGAGCAGCTACAGGCATCATTCAGATATTAGCTTTTTCAGCCGGCGATTCCCAACACCATAAGAACAATCATAGTGGCTGTTCCGCCGCTTGATCATTCTTACGGGAGGCGAGAGGGGATGTCCCCCCCCCCCCCGCCGCCCTCCGGTGCTTCTACCGACTCACCGCTACGATCAAAGCCAGGATTGTTGTTTTTTTTTTTTTTTCAGGCTTCCCAGCCTAGAGGTGAGATGTGGGGTCTTATTGACACCCCCCCCCCCCCCCATATCTCACTGTAAAGAGGACCTGTCATGCCATATTCCTATTACAAGGGATGTTTACATTCCTTGTAATAGGTATAAAAGTGATCAAAAAAATGTTTGGGGCGGAAAAACATGTCAAACTAAAATAAATAAAGTAAAATGAAGAATAAAATTTTTTTTTATTTTTATTTTTTAAAGCGCCCCTGTCCCCGTGAGCTCGCATACAGAAGTGAACGCATACGTAAGCCCCGCCCACATATGAAAACGGTTTTCAAACCACACATGTGAGGTATCTCTGCGAACGTTAGAGCGAGAGCAATCATTTTGGCCCTAGACCTCCTCTGTAACTCAAAACATTTAACCAGTAAAAATATTTAAAGCGTCGCCTATGGGGATTTTTTAAGTAGCGAAGTTTGGCGCCATTCCACAAGTGTGTGCAATTTTTAAGGGCGACATGTTAGGTATCCATTTACTCGGCGTAACTTCATCTTTCACATTATGCAAAAACATTGGGCTAACTTTACTGTTTTTTTTTTTTTTTTTTAAGCACAAAACATTTTTTTTCCGTAAAAAACGCGTTAAAAAAATTGCTGCGCAAATATCGTGCGAGATAAAAAGTTGCAACAACCACCATTATATTCTCTAAGGTCTTTGCTAAAAAAAAATATATAATGTTTTGGGGTTCTATGTAATTTTCTAGCAAACAAATGATGATTTTTACATGTAGGAGAGAAATGTCAGAATTGGCCTTGGTGCTCCAGAACGCCTGAAGGTGCTCCCTGCATGTCGGGCCTCTGTATGTGGCCACGCTGTGTAAAAGTCTCACACATGTGGTATCGCCATACTCGGGAGGAATAGCAGAATGTGTTTTGGGGTGTAATTTGTGGTATGCATATGCTGTGTGTGAGAAATAACCTGCTAATATGACAATTTTGTGAAAAAAAAAAAGAGAAAAAAAAAAATCTTGATTTTGCAAAGAATTGTGGGAAAAAATGACAACTTCAAAAAACTCACAATGCCTCTTTCTGAATACCTTGGAATGTCTTCTTTCCAAAAAGGGGTCATTTGGGGGGTATTTGTACTTTTCTGGCATGCTAGGGTCTCAAGAATTGAGATAGGCCGTCAGTACTTCAGGTGTGATCAATTTTCAGATATTGGCACCATAGCTTGTGGACTCTATAACTTTCACAAAGACCAAATAATATGCACCAATTTGTACTTATTTTTACCAAAGATATGTAGCAGTATAAATTTTGGCCAAAATTTATGAAGAAAAAATAGTAATTTGCAAAATTTTATAACAGAAACGAAAAAAAAATTTTTTTTTACAAAATTTTCAGTCTTTTTTCTCTTATAGCGCAAAAAATAAAAAACCCAACAGTGATTAAATACCACCAAAAGAAAGCTCTATTTGTGTGAAAAAAAGGACAAAAAATTCATATGGGTACAGTGTTGTATGACTGAGTAATTGTCATTCAAAATGTGAGAGCACCGAAAGCTGAAAATTGGTCTGGTTATTAAGGGGGTTTAAGTGCCCAGTTGTCAAGTGGTTAAGGAGATTCCCCCCTCCCCTATTTGTCCTGTTTAACATGATCATTGAAAGTGAACAAAAGTAATAGAGGGGGAATCTTCCAATGAGGACACTAGTACAGGTGAGCTGGGGGTCCCCAAAGGATTCCCATAATTTGCATGGATTTCCTCTCACTTCCCGTTTGCCTATGGGACAGGAAGTGAAGGGAAAGCTCTGAAATGGGACACAGATAGCAAGAAAAAAAATCTGCAAGCTTATAAAACTCTCCTTTACTCTATCCAAAATGAAAAAAAAAAAAAAAAAAAAGTTTTGCCAATAGTTCTACTTTAAATTAAAGCAGTTCTCCGCTAGAGGAGTAAAAAATTTAATAAATAAATACAACTCTTATGCTGCGTACACACGGCCGTTTTTCTCGTCGAAAAAAACGACATTTTTCCTATTCGATGAGAAAAAACGATAGTCTGTGGGCTGTCGTTTTTTTCGACGATAAAAACGGCGAGAAAAATTAGAACATGTTCTAATTTTTCTCGTCGTTTTTTTCGACATGTTTTCCGCGGCAGTGTTTCCCATAGGGAAACACTGCCGCGGAGCCCACAGACGGTCGTTTTTCTCGTCAAGAGAAAAAATGACGTGAAAACGACCGTGTGTGGGGAACAAGCTGTTCCCCCGTTTTAAATTACATTATTCACGGCGGTTTTTTAACCGCCGTGAATAATGATCGTGTGTACGCGGCATAAGGCAATTATAATGGTATCTAACAGTCCAATTACTTCTACAGTGCCTCCAATTGTGTATGCCTTGGTAATTCTAGTCCCAGTCTGCAAGCAGTCGAGAAATTGTAGTTAAAAGTTTCTACAACCTTAACAAGTTTCTAGGGACAGAAAGTGTGTACCTTGTAACTTAGACTGTGCAGACTCATCTGATTACATGAAAGAAGAGGAAGGAAGGAAATTAGATATCCCGATACAAACTAGAAACCTACAAAACGCCAAAACTACCAAAACAGGCAAGTTACTTACATTAGTGTTCTGTCCGTTTCCTCCTACAGGGAATCCGATGGGTTCTTCTCCTTCTATTGCTCCAAATATCTAGAAAACAATTGGATATATTCTATAAATAACCAAACACCAGTTATAAAGAAGCAGTTTGGTCTTAGCACTGATAGCGCTGTGCTTAATCTATATGTGAAGATATATAAAGCAAAACACTCACATTCTAAAGTTGTAAAGTTACAACTCTACAGAGGAGGGTGTTCGGGGATCGTCTAAAAGCTAATAGAGTAGGAGATAAATCGGACAGGTTGGGGTAAGGAGTTTCAAAGGATTAGAGAGGCTCTGGAAAATTCCTGGAGGCGAGCATGGGAGGAGGTGACTAGGGAGTAGGAGGTCTTGGGAGGAACGAAGAGAACGATTAGGTTGGTATTTAGAGACTAGGTCAGTGATGTAGCTGGGGGCAGAATTGTGGATGGCTTTGTAAGTAGTTGTTAGTATTTTGAATTTAATTTGTTGGGTGAGCGGAAGCCAAATGGAGGGATTGACAGAGAGGGGTAGCAGACACAGAGCGGTTGGTAAGGTGGATGAGTCTGGCAGCAGCATTCATTATGGACTGAAGGGGGGATAGACTATGCAGAGGTAAGCCAATAAGAAGGGAGTTGCAGTAGTCGAGGCGAGAAATGACCAGGGAGTGAATTAAGAGATTGTGGTGTCATTGGTTAGAAAGGGGTGTATTTTGGAGATGTTGCGGAGGTTGAGGGGGCTAGAGTTGGACAGTGATTGGATGTGGGGCTTAACCACTTAACGACCGCCCACTGTAAATATACGTCGGCAGAATGGCACCGACAGGCAGAATCACGTATATGTACGTGATTGCCTTTGTATAGTTGGGGGGTCCGATCGGACCCCCCTTCTTTACAGTGAGCGGTCGTTTTACCTTCGGGAGCGATCCGGCATGAGGGGACGGCCGTTCGATTCCGGCCACCCCCTCTCGATCGCTCCCGGCGAATGAGAGCTTCCCCTGCCTGTGTGCTTGTTTACACAGGCTGGAGGAAGTGATGTCATCTCTCCTGCGGCGCTCACATATACCGAGCGCCGTACAGGAGAGGATGCAGGTTAGTGCACACAACACTACACTGACACCAGGACACATAGGTACATAAATCGCCCCCCCCCAGACCACAGTCACAGTGTCACTGATTGCAGTGACCATTTATTTAGTGATCACTGCAATCAGTGACATTTGTGACTGTAAAAGTGTCAGTACATTTAGTTTTAGGTCCAGTGTAGCCCCCTGACCCCCCCCCTAATAAAGGTTTAACCCCCTGATCACCCCCCAGATAACCCTTTCACCCCCTAGTACCGCCGTCGCTAAGCGATCATTTTTCTGATCGATGTCTTAGCGTCGGTGATGCTGATCGGTAGCCAGTAATTTTTTTTAGGTTCGCCGCAGGTTTTTATAGCGTCGGGTACCCCCATATATTACCTAATAAAGGTTTAACCCCCTTGATCGCCCCCCAGGTAACCCTTTCACCCCCTATCACCACGATCACTCAGCGATAATTTTTCTGATCGATGTTTTAGCGTCGGCGATGCTGATCGGTAGCCAGTCATTTTTTTTAGGTTCGCCGCAGGTTTTTATAGCGTCGGGTACCCCCATAAATTATCTAATAAAGGTTTAACCCCCTAATTGCCCCTAGTTAACCCTCTCACCAGTGATCATCATATAAGTGTTACGGGTGACGCTGGTTAGTTAGTTTGCTTTTTATAGTGTCAGGGCACCCGCCGTATATAACCCAATAAAGGTTTAACCCCCTGATCGCCCGGCGGGTGATATCAATTAGGTTTTAGCGTCAGAGAGGGTCTGCGTCACACCCCAGGCAGCGTCAGGTTAGTGCCAGTAGCGCTAACACCCACGCGTGAAGCATACACCTCCCTTAGTCGTATAGTATCTGAACAGATCAATATCTGATCAGATCTATACTAGCGTCCCCAGCAGTTTAGGGTTCCCAAAAACGCAGTGTTAGCGGGATCAGCCCAGATACCTGCTAGCACCTGCGTTTTGCCCCTCCGTCCAGCCCAGGCCACCCAAGTGCAGTATCGATCGATCACTGTCACTTGCAAAACACAACACACATAACTGCAGCGTTCGCAGAGACAGGCCTGATCCCTGCGACTCCAGTGCTGTAGGAGGTGATTTCACCACCACAGTTAAAAAAAAAAAAGCATATATGCCGAAGCATTGGGGCAGCAGGAGCGGAGGAGCGATTTTGCTCCTAATGCCGAGTACATACGGTCGAAATTCCGACGGAGGCTTGCCCGTGGAAAAGTCTGACCATGTGTACGCGGCATAACTTTTGCGAGAAGATGCCCCCATGCTTCGGCATATATAAATGGTGCATGTATGCCCATCATTAGAAGTGGCTGGATGAAGGGCGGTATTCTAATGGTGGGCATACCCACCGATCAATCTTTTTTTTTCGTTCAGCCAACAGGCTGCATGAAAAAAAAAGATTACAATACATGTCCAACAAGGACCAGCAACGTACTGGTATGTTGCTGGACTTTGAATGTTTATACCAGAATGATGCCTGCGGGTTTAGGTATCATCTTGGTATCATTCTTTTCAGCCAGCGGCCGGCTTTCATGTAAAAGCAATCCTAGTGGCTAATTAGCCTCTGGACTGCTTTTACAAGCAGTGGGAGGGAATGTCCCCCCCCCCCCGGATATAAAAAGCGCCATTGGGAAATTGGGAAAGCATTTTATCACACCGATCTTGGTGTGGTCAGATGCTTTGAGGGCAGAGGAAAGATCTAGGGTCCAATAGACCCCAGTTTTTTCAAAAAAGAGTACCTGTCATTACCTATAGCTATCATAGGGGATATTTACATTCCCTGAGATAACAATAAAAATGATAAAAAAAATAAAAAATATGGAAGCAACAGTTTAAAAATAAAATAAAAAAGCAAAATTAATAATAAAAAAAAAAAAAAAAAAAAAAAAAAGCACCCCTGTCCTGCCCTGCTCTTGCCCAATGGTGAACGCAAGCGTCGGTCTGGCGTCATATGTAAACAGCAATTGCACCATGCATGTGAGGTATCACCGCGAAGGTCAGATCGAGGGCAGTAATTTTAGCAGTAGACCTCCTCTGTAAATCTAACGGGGTAACCTGTAAATGCTTTTAAAGGCTTTTAAAAATGTATGTAGTTTGTCGCCAATGCGCGTTTGTGCGAAATTTTAAAGCATGTCGTGTTTGGTATCTATGTACTCGGCCTAAGATCATCTTTTTTATTTCATCAAACATTTGGGCAATATAGTGTGTTTTAGTGCATTAAAATAAAAAAAAAGTGTATTTTGTATTTGCGTTTGAGAAATCGCTGCGCAAATACTGTGTAGAAAAAAAAAATGCAACACCCACCATTTTATTCTGTAGGGCCTTTGCTTTAAAAATATATATAATGTTTGGGGGTTCAACATAATTTTCTTGCAAAAAAAAAAAATGTTTTCATGTAAACAAAAAGTGTCAAAAAGGGCTTTGTCTTCAAGTGGTTAGAAGAGTGGATGTAAGCTTCCTAATGTTGTGTATAAAATGCCAGAACAGTTCAAAACCCCCCCCAAATGACCCCATTTTGAAAAGTAGACACCCCAAGCTATATACTGAGAGGCATGTCGAGTCCATGGAATATTTTATATGTTGACACAAGTTGCGGAAAAAATATTTTTTTTTTTTTTTTTTTGCACAAAGTTGTCACTAAATGATATATTGCTCAAACATGCCATGGGCATATGTGGAATTACACCCCAAAATACATTCTGTTGCTTCTCCTGAGTACGGGGATACCACATGTGTGAGACTTTTTGGGAGCCTAGCCGCGTACGGGACCCCAAAAACCAAGCACCGCCTTCAGGCTTTCTAAGGGTGTCAATTTTTGATTTCACTTCTCACTGCCTATCACAGTTTCGGAGGCCATGAAATGCCCAGATAGCACAAAACCCCCCCAAATGACCCCATTTTGGAAAGTAGACACCCCAAGCTATTTGCTGAGAGGTATTGTGAATATTTTGCAGATCTCGCTTTTTGTCACAAAGTTTTGAAAATTGAAAAAAAAAAAAAAGAAAAAAAAAAAAAATGTTCTTTCTTAATTTTCAAAAACAAATGAGAGCTGTAAAATACTCACCATGCCTCTCAGCAAACAGCTTGGGGTGTCTACTTTCCAAAATGGGGTCATTTGGGGGGGTTTTGTGCTATTTTGGCATTTTATGGCCTTCGAAACTGTGATAGGTAGTGAGGAGTGAAATCAAAAATTTGCGCCCTTAGAAATCCTGAAGGCGGTGATTGGTTTCCGGGGTCCCGTACGTGGCTAGGCTCCTAAAAAGTCCCACACATGTGGTATCCCCGTACTCAGGAGAAGCAGCAGAATGTATTTTGGGGTGCAATTCCACATATAACCATGGCATGTGTGAGCAATATATCATTTAGTAACAACTTTTTGTATTTTTTTTTTTTGTCATTATTCAATCACTTGGGACAAAAAAAAAAAATATTCAATGGGCTCAACATGCCTCTCAGCAATTTCCTTGGGGTGTCTACTTTCTAAAATGGGGTCATTTGGGGGGGGGGGGTTTTGTACTGCCCTGCCATTTTAGCACCTCAAGAAATGAGATAGGCAGTCATAAATTTAAAGCTCTGTAAATTCCAGAAAATGTACCCTAGTTTGTAAACGCTATAACTTTTGCGCAAACCAATAAATATACGCTTATTGACATTTTTTTTACTAAAGACATGTGGCTGAATACATTTTGGCCTAAATGTATGACTAAAATTGAGTTTATTCGATTTTTCTTATAACAAAAAGTAGAAAATATCATTTTTTTTCAAAATTTTCGGTCTTTTTCCGTCTATATCGCAAAAAAGAAAAATCGCAGAGGCAATCAAATACCATTAAAAGAAAGCTCTATTTGTGGGAAGAAAAGGACGCAAATTTCGTTTGGGTACAACATTGCATGTCCGCACAATTTACAGTTAAAGCAGCGCAGTGCAAAATTCTGAATTCACCTTTGGTCCTTTAGCTACCAAATGGTCCGGGGCTTAAGTGGTTAAAGGAGAGTTCAGAGTCCAGTACTACACCTAGGACCTTGGCATGTGGGGATGGGCTTATAGTTGTGCCATCGACAGGCCCGTCGCGACAAGGCAAGCAAACCAAGCAATTGCTTGGGGCCCCGAGCTGGCCTAGGGCCCCAAGAAGGCCCCCCTTGCGGCGCTTCCTATAAATGCTGCAGCCGCCTGAACGCTCTATAGAGAGCCTCAGGCGGCTGCAGCACTGCTGCCTCTCTCGTCACTTCCCCTTCCCTGTAGCGTGGCTGAGCTCCTCTTCCTTCCTCCTGTCAGTCGTATGTGTGTGTGTTTGTGTTAAGTATGTTGGATTTAGCTATTGTGCACTTTTTTAATGTATGTTTGATTTTATGGTACAGTGGTGTTTTTTGCAAATGTTCAATTGTTGAAAATTTTAACATTTTATGCACATTATATGCAACAGCAGTATTTGCACTGTAAACCTTTTTTATTTCTACAAAGTGTGTGTGAACTTAAACTGTATCGCTATGCTGTGGTTCCTGTAGGCTTTGCGTGCGTTCGGGGGAGGGGGGTGGTTGGGGGCCTCAATGTCCATTTTGCTTGGGGCCCCCAAATTCCATCAAACGACCCTGGCCATCGATTTTGACAGAGAGATTAGGGGAAGGGGCACGTAGGGGAGGAGAAATTATACGTTCGGTTTTGGATAGATTGAGTTTGAGGAAGTGGTGTGACATCCAAACTGATATATCTGTTAGTAAATTAGTGATACGTAAGGAGGCAGGGGGAGTGAGCTGAGGGGTAGAGAAATAGATTTGGGTGTCGTCAACGTAGAGATGATATTGAAAGCTATGGAAGGCTATCAGCTGACCCAGGGAGGAGGTGTGGATTAAAAATAAGAGAGGTCCAAGAACAGAACCTTGGGGGACCCCAACAGAGAAAGGGAGAGGAGGAAGTAGAATTGTAACGCTAAAGGTGCGGTTGGATAAGTAGGAAGAGAACCAGTGAAGAGTACAGTCATGGAGACCAAAGGCGTGGAGCTTTTGAGGAGGAGGGGGTGGTCAACCGTATCAAAAAGGCAGCAGAGAGGTCCAGGAGTAGAAGTACAGAATAGTGTCCATTGGTTTTGGCCGTTAGTAGATCGTTTGTTAGTTTTAGGAGAGCAGTTGACTCAAAGAGAAAAGGAGAAATAAAAAAAGAAAACAAACAATCGAATGGTCAACAATGAGGACCATCTAAAGCGCTATGTGAAGGGGACCAGCCGGCCTGCACCTGATCTCCCAACTTACAGCCCAGTGGATATAGACTTTTCTCCAGGAGTCATCTGGAAGCAAGGAACTATCCCAGGGGTACAATCCCAGAGTGTTCCCGTCAGTGATACTGTTAACATTGGGATCCTTAAATTATAATTATATAGCGACTCCTGTCTTTTTTCAACCAGATTAATTATGAAAAAGAATTCTTGTTTATTGAAGTGTCTGAAAGAAGTTCAAACATGAAAATGGGATGACTTACCTTGAGCATATTGGTCAGGTAGGTGCTGATGCTCTCCAGCAACCTTCTGTTTGGCAGTTGTTTAGTGGATTTCTTGGACGCAATGTACGAGTTGCTCTGGCTGACCAATGATCGCATTTCTTCCATGACTGTTCGTGTGTCAATGTTATCACACAGTGCTGCGTGAATGGACGCCTTCTTGGTATAGAAGCTGTGAAGGGAGACAAGAAGGCATCGATCGTAACAGACCATTTGGTCTGGGAAAGGCTGACATTAAAGGCACCGTTCACACCTGAGCGTATTTTTTTTTTAGCCAGAAAGTCACGCGATTTTTACAGCGATTTTGTACAGGTCAAAAGGTCACCAATGTAAAAGAACGAAAAACCCCTTTAAATCTGCCAAAAAAGAAGCTCCTGTACTTTGAGCGACGGGCGTTTTGCTTTAGGTGACAGAACGCTCAGATGTGAACAGGGGCCATTAAAATTAATGGGATTTGTCTTGTTGGGCGTTTTTAGAGCTGAGGCTTCGAGCAAAAAAAACGCCCAAAAATGCCTAGGTGTGAACGGAGCCTAAAGTGGTTCTAAAGGTCTTATGGTTGAACTTTTCAACCTAACTATGTAACTATGTAAAGGTAAATCGGTTTTTACCTTAAAGTGGTTGTAAAGTCTCAAGGTTTTTCACCTTAATGCATTCTATGCATTAAGATAAAGAAAAAAAAAAAAAAAACACACACTTTCTGTGCTGCAGCTTGTGTATACCGCTCCTTCACCGCTCCTGCCCATTGAAATCAATGGTACACCGCGGCTATACCGCCCGCAAACTGCTGCTGCAGCAGCAGTTTGCGGATGGTTTTAACCCTTTTTCGTCCGCTAGCGGGGTTTAAAATCACCCCGCTAGTGGTCGCAAATTGCGGCAAAAACTACAGTATAGCGCCGCTATACCGCCAGCGCACCTCCCGCCCCAGTGTGAAAGGGGCCTAAGAACATTGTTTTGACTATCAGTTCAGCTCATATGAAGTGAAAAGAACACTATAAGGTTAATTTACTAAATGAGAGAGTGCAAGATCTGGTGCAGCTCTGCATAGAAACCAATCAGCTTCTATTTTTATTTTTTTTGGGCAAATTAAACAAGCTGAAGTTTGAAGCCGATTGGCTATCATGCACAGCTGCACCAGACTTTGCACTCTCCAGCTTTAGGCTACTTTACTGGGGCGCGGGTGGCATCGGCGGTAAAAATAGCGGCGCTTTACCGTAGTTTTTGCTGCGCTTTTATGCCGCTAGCAGCCGAAAAAGGGTTAAAACCGCCCGCAAAGCGCCGCTTTGCCGGCACTGCCCATTGATTTCAATGGGCAGGGGCGCTTGAGGAGTGGTGTATACTCAAAGATGCGGCTAGCAGGAGGAGGCCCTTTCAGGGTGCTTTGCCGGCTCTATTTTTAGCGCTATAGCGCCTGCGAAGCGCCTCAGTGTGAAAGTAGCCTTAGTAAATCAACCCCTATATTTCCAGCAAGATCAACAAGTATATTCCATGTATGCCGAAAATGTTCTTATGCAGCCATTACATCTAAAGGACTAGTAAGCTGCAGAATTTTTGATATTTTTTGTTAGGTTTACATATTCTTAAAGGGGTTGTAAAGGCAAACGTTTTCACCTTAATGCATTCTATGCATTAAGGTGAAAAAACATCTCTGGATTAGCGGCCCCCCGAGCCCCCCCCTTTACCTACCTGACCCCTCGAAAGTCCCACAGTATTTGTAGCTGCTGACTTCATTTTTTTTTTCCCAGGCAGAACACCGCTTTAAACATTCCCCAGCCTGTTGCCGTGTGCTGGATTGCACTCAGTCACACAAGCTTTGTTCTTTAAAGAGCGATCCACTTTCAAAACTTTTCAGAGAGCACATGACAGGTATTGAGGAGGTGATGTATTCACCACCTGCTTTAACCCTTTGAATCCCACATTAACGCACTGCAACCATGCGGTTAAGGAGCACTTGCAGAGTAACCACATTCACTTGAAAAGAGACAAGGGGTATAATTCTTTATCTTCTTCTGCATCGCGGCCTCAGTGTGTGTGTGTACACCTCTGGCTGCTGCTACTTCAGCTTAAGGGGGTAGTGGTTTGGGGTGGCAAAAGCACAGCTCAACCACAGGGTTTAACAGCACCACAACCACTAGTGTGAACAAGCCCTTAGAACCAGCGGCTGACGCTTTGCACAGATATTAATGCTCAAACCAAACTATCACTGACAGCGGACATTCAATCTGACAATTGGGAACAAATTAGAGAGATTTCAGATCATGTGACCACTCAGGAAACCATGCCACGCAATGGCTGACAGTGTCTATATTTTGCTAGATGACAGATACACACCTGTTGTTCAGCTCAATTTCCTGAGACTGCCACCTTACAAACTGGCCTGTAATGTCTGTGGGGGCCCTTAAAATATCCTTCACATTTAAAAAGAATTCCTGAAAAAATAAATAACATGTTTACTGAAATTATTGTACATTATGGAAAGCATTTAAAGCTGAACTACAGGCACAAAACCTCTCATATTAAAGCGGAGTTCCACCCCTTAAATGCAACATTTGGCATGTAATTTTCTTGGGGGGGTTGTGGGTACTTACTTTAGAGAGGGACTTCCTGTCCCACTTCCTCATTCGGTCTTCAGTCCGCCTAGGCGACTCCTCCTCTACCCCTAGACGGCCCCTCCCTCTAGGCGATCTTCTGTTCCCAGAGATCGCCTGTCCACTCCGAGAGCGCAGCGCGACTAGCGCATGCGCAGTGCCTGTTCGGCCGTGAAGCCACAAGCTGTCACGGCCGGGTGCCCACAGTTCCAATGATGCCGCCGCGCAGACGAGGGGGAGAGGAGTGAGGTTTTGTGCCTTAAAAGTCAGCAGCTATACTTTTTGTAGCTGCTAACTTTTAATAAACTAAAAATAGCCTGGAACTCCGCTTTAAGCACACTTCTCTATAACCACAAAAGATATACATCTACTTTCTGGTACAAATATTTTTATTCAAATTTTAAAAAGGAATAACAAAAAGGCATGTATAAACTGCCTATGGGGGGGCTCCGAGTGGCAACTTAACACAGGGAAAACTGCATATACAGACCACCAAATAAAAGGAAGCAGTGGCAGAGGCTATGCGCCAAGTCTAGAATGTTAAGGTGGGGTCCAAGAAAATCCATAGGAATATCTATAATCAAACCTGGACTGGCTAAATCCCTCATAGTAATGCAATTTAGATACGCACTCAGGGAGTGCAGTGTTACCACAAAGAAGAAAAAAAGGGAGGCAAGAGCCCCAAAAAGGAGAAGAAAAAGATAAAAAGGGAAGGAAAAAGAAAAAGGGGAAATCAAAGGGAAGAAAGGACAGAGAGGATGGCACGGAAAGTATATGGACTTGTGATCGTCGGACGAGCTAGTCACAAGCGTCCGATGCTAGCTGGAGGAAGCGAGGGAAAATAGGATTTTTATAACAGCTTACCTGTAAAATCCTTTTCTTGGAGTACATCACGGGACACAGAGCGACATAGTCATTACTAATGGGTTATATAGATACCGTCAGGTGCTGGCACTGGCAACTTCCAAAACCGGAAGTACCCTCCCCTATATAAGCCCCTCCCATCCGGGAGCACCTCAGTTTTGTAGCAAAGCAATAAGTGTCCCCAAAGAGGGGCGGGAGCTCTGTGTCCCGTGATGTACTCCAAGAAAAGGATTTTACAGGTAAGCTGTTATAAAAATCCTATTTTCTTTCTCGTACATCACGGGACACAGAGCGACATAGTCATTACTAATGGGATGTCCTAAAGCAATGCCAAATGAGGGGGGGGATACACCATATATAAGCTGAGCGCTATCAGACATGAGGATCTTTTGCGGCCTGCAACACACTGCGCCCAAAGGCGACATCCTCCTGACTTCCAACGTCCACCTGGTAGAACCTAGTAAACGTGTGTACTGAAGACCATGTTGCGGCCTTACAGATTTGAGCCAGGGAGGCCTGGTGATGCACTGCCCATGAAGTTCCAACTGCTCTCGTGGAGTGCGCTCTAACTTTGAACGGAGGCGGTCTCCTTCTCAAGCCATAGGCTTGTATTATGACCTGTCGAATCCACTTGGCTAAAGTAGATTTTGACGCTGCCTGACCCTTTCTGGGGCCTTCCGGCAGAATAAACAAAGTATCCGTTCTGCGAATCTGAGCAGTGGCTTTTAGATAAGCTTTAACTGCTCTTACTACATCCAAAGAATGCAATAACTTTTCCTCTACCGAAGTAGGTTTGGGGAAAAAAGAAGGAAGAACCACATCTTGGTTCAAATGAAAACTCGATACCACCTTAGGAAGAAAGGCTGGATGAGGACGTAACACTACTCTGTCCTTATGGATAACCAGATATGGCTCCTTACAGGACATAGCTGCTAATTCCGACACTCTTTTAGCCGAACAAATGGCTACTAGAAAAATCAATTTCCTGGTGAGAAGAACCAAAGAAATATGCTGTAATGGTTCAAATGGTTGTTTCTGTAGAACCGACAGAACCAGGTTTAAGTCCCATGGACATATGGGAATATTAACCGGAGGACTAATACGCATCACTCCTTGTATAAAGGCTTTGACTAGTGAATGCGAAGCCAAGGGCCTTTGAAAAAATATTGACAAGGCCGAAATCTGACCCTTGATAGTACTCAAGGCAAGCTTCCTATCTACAGCCCACTGTAGGAAGTCCAGAATCCTACCTATTACGTATTTATGTGGATGCCATTTCTTGGCCTCACACCACGCGATGTACGCCTTCCAGATTCTATAGTAGATCTGCCTGGATACCGGCTTCCTGGCATTGATCATGGTAGATACCACAGGATTAGAGAGCCCTCTCTTTTTTAGAATGTGGGCTTCAATAGCCAGGCCGTCAAACCTAGGGCTGGTAAGGAAGGGTGGTATATCGGTCCTTGCGAAAGCAGGTCCGGACGACGTGGGAGAGACCAAGGACTCCCCACTGACATTTTACAATCTCCGCGTACCACGCTCTTCGGGGCCACGCTGGAGCCACCAGAATCACTGGTTCCTTTTCTACCCTGATTCTGCGGAGTCATCGAGGTAACCATTGTGGCGGTGTGAATGCATATATCAGCTTGAACTGATCCCAAGGGAACACTAGGGCATCCGAGCCGCAAGCTAGGGGATCCCTTGTCCGAGAGACAAACCTGTCCACCTTTGCGTTGAATCTGGATGCTAGAAGATCTACATCCGATGTTCCCCACCGCTGACATATTGTCCAGAAAACCTCGGGGTGAAGGGACCCTTCCTCTGGGCATAATTGCTGGCGACTTAGAAAGTCCGCCTTCCAATTCTCCACTCCTGGAATAAATACCGCAGATATGGCTGGGACATATCTTTCTGCCCATTTCAGGATGTAATTTACTTCCCTCTGGGCTGCACGACTCCTGGTGCCCCCCTGATGATTGATATATGCCACTGCTGTGGCATTGTCTGATTGAATTCTGACAGGGGACCCTTGGAGTTTGGATGTCCATGCTACTAGGGCATACCGGGCTGCTCGTATCTCTAAGAGATTGATGGGCAGGGCCTTTTCTGCATCCGACCATCTGCCCTGGAGAGACCATTGCTCCAGTACTGCTCCCCAGCCTATAAGGCTGGCATCTGTAGTGACCACCTTCCAAGAAATCGGACTGAAGGATTTCCTTTTTTCCGGATTCTGGGGAACCAACCACCAACGGAGGCTCTTGCGAACGGAAGGGGACAAGGACATTGTAAGTCTAGGGCCTGAACTTTTTTGTTCCAGGCTGACAGTATGGCCCCTTGCAAATTCCTTGAATGGAATTGACCGTAGGGTACTGCTTCGAATGATGCCACCATTTTTCCCAGCAGCCTCATATACAGGCGTATGGACGGCTGTCTTTTTTGTACCCACTAAGTGGATCAAATCTTTCAAAGACAACACCTTTCCTCGAGGCAAGAATATTTTTCTCTGGCCTGAATCCAACCTTAGCCCCAAGTATTCCAGACTTTTGACTGGTTTTTAGGGCTGACTTGTCTCGGTTGATAATCCAACCGTGAGATTCCAGATACTTGATTGTCTTGTGAACGACCACGTCTAGTTTTTTCACTGAGTGGTCTATCAGCAACAAGTCATCTAGATATGCCATTATCATTACACCTTGTGTTCTTAGATTGGCCAATAAAGGGCCAGAATTTTTGTAAACACTCGTGGTGCTGTGGCCAAACCGAAGGGTAAGGCTCTGAACTGAAAATGGCGCCCTTCTACTGCAAAGCGCAGAAATTTTTGGTGGACTGGAAAGATGGGAATGTGCAAATAAGCATCTTTGATGTCGATCGCGGCTAACCAATCCTCCCCTTGTAGGGCAGTGGCCACCGATCGGATCGACTCCATCGGAAAGTCCTGATATACAGGAATTTGTATAGCCCTTTTAGAATTAATATGGGCCTCCCGTCCGCGTTTGCTTCGGGACTGTAAAGAGGTTTGAGTAAAACCCGAACCCTCATTCTTCCAGGGGAACCTCCATAATTACTCCTTGGAGCAATAGTTGTTCTAGTGCCAACAGGAGGGACTCTCTCTTCCGGGGATCCCTTGGCACGTTTGACCTCAAAAATGGGAAGGAGGAGAGTCTTTTAACTCCAAACTGTATCCCAAACATACTGCGGAGAGCACCTATCTGTCTTGCTCGTGTCCCGCCAGGTCTCTTGCGAACAACTGGAGTCCTCCCCCCACCCGACTGAGTGGGGGCTTCAATGAATTTAACTTTGGGGGAGGTTTTGTACCTCCCCTGACCCAGGGTTTCTCATTACCCTGCTATTGTCCCTGTTTTTTACCCCTGGGAATTGACCGAGGAGGCTGTCGGAACTGTTACACAGCCGATGCCCCAGGGACTGGAGAAGCAGGCCTCTTAAAGAGGGACCTCTAACTCTGTTTTTAACCGGCAAGAGCGTATTTTTACCGCTGGAAATTTTCTGGATATATTTGTCCAGGTCTTCCCTGAATAAGCGTTCACCATGAAATGGGACGCTAACCAGCCATTCTTTACAGGGAGCTTCAGCAGACCAGTTTTTGAGCCATAGGAGCCTACGCATATGTACTATAGACAGCGTAAGGCGGGAGGCCTGATGGACTGAATCCTTTATGGCGTCAACCGCAAAGCCTAAGGCTCTAGGTAGATCAGCTAGGGCAAAGCCTGCTGATCTGTCAAGTCCCTCAAGACCTGTTTCAACTGATCCTTCACTGCTTAGCAGACCCCAATAGCTGCTACTGCTGGTTGTGTCACCAAGCTTGCTGTAGAAAGAAGCAGATTTTCATAAGGACTCCAATCTTTTATCTATTGGGTTCTTGAACATTTGGACATTATCCACTGGACATGTGAGTGATTTATACATACAAGAGATGGCTGCGTCCACTGTAGGGACCTTCCATTTTTTTTTATTTTTTTTTGATGAACTTATCCTCCATGGGATAGACCACCGGAAATCTCTTGGGGGAATAAATATTTTCTCAGGATGTTCCCAATCCTGGTAAATGAGCCCTTTCAGCAAAGGGTGAAGTGGAAAAGAACAGACAGTCTGGGGGCTTCTAGCGACCCCAACGAGGATACAGTAGTGGTTGATGGTTCCGCAAGGTGCATTTTTAAATGCTGATCGGACCATGTTAGTCAGAGACTGAACCCATAATCTTTCAGCTTGAGATGCTGAGAAAAGGTTCCCCCACTGTTGATTCCTCTATAACAGAATCAACCTCATCCTGATCCCCTTCAGGCAGGTCGATCCCTGTATGGGACTGTTGCTCTGCTAACAGGCACTCTGAAGGAGGAGACGGAGATCGGGCGTGCTTTCCCTGACAGGGAGGCACCGATCAATGTTGACAATCTCTCTCTAATCCTCCCAGAGCTGAGGAAAAAACCTCCTCTGTTACATACACAGGAGCAGGTGAACTGAGGACAGCCACAGTACCAAGTACCCCTGCGGGGTCTCTACGGTCACTTACCTCTGAACTTCAGGGGAGACTGGTGCAGCAGAAGTATGCCCAAGATCCTCAGAGCCCGATGAGACCCCCTTCGCTTCCTGGAAGATTCAGTTCCGGAGCTTCTGGACGGCATATTCCTAAGCCTAAAGCTGAGGTATTCCAGCCGTAATACACCACTTTTACTGAGAATAGTCTAGCACAATTGCTGCTATATCACAGTTGGTGTCTACTAAAGTGCCTTTCTAGGGGATGCCTGCATCAACCGCCTCTATGTGCCTTTATATTGTTGCTAGCTCTGTCTGTGCACTTCAACAGCCAGCTATAATGTGCTTCAAAACACGCTGGACGCCCGCACATGCGCAGTAGCGCCGCGGCGCACACCTGAGCGTCATCCACCCGCTCCGCCCCTTTTTCCAGATCGCCTCTATGAATAGAGGCGCGTGCACGGGCACGTGCGCCTTCGGCGCCTTTTTTGAAAACAACAAGGAGCTAGATGGGAGCCAGGGTCCCTTTGCCGCAGGGCCCGGGGATGGATGAGCGCAGCAACAGGGCAGAGGAGACAGCTTCCCAGCAGAGAACATACCAACTGCCTGGATTTGATTCTGGAAGAAAAAAATCCACATTACAAGAAAAAGAACCATAGCGGCCTCTAGTGTCTAACACAGGTACCGCGGTCTTACATTTTTTTTTTTTTTTCTTGCCTACTATTAAAATTTTTACATTTTCTCAGTAGTAACAGGCATACACAGAATATTAGCGGGAATACCGTTAGGTAACAGACAGAAAGACAAATTAGGCTTGGGGGTCCCCCAATAGAACCAAGTTCCTGGGGGCCCCCACTTACCTGTTCCCCGCCGCAGGACTTTGTTTGGTCCACAAAAGCCCAAACTTCACCTATCACGGCAGGCATTGTAATCAAACCTTCAGGGACCGGGTTCCCAAGGATTCCACTCCCCTGGACCTGTATAGCACCCTGCACAGAAAACATCTTGGTCGTGGGTATGACCAGAGCTCTGGATCCCAGGGTCCAGCTCTCCTAAGAGAAGCATTACAGGCAAAACCTTGCTCTTCTCTGCAAGGCCCGGGTACCGACCGTTTAGCTATGAAGCTTTTTTGGTCGGATCCAGAATAGCTTACTGAGGCCCAAAAGAACCTGTACGCAAGCTCAGTGAAAAACACATGTTTCTTCTTGGCCAACACCTTAGACACTGGCAAAAAACTGAGGTGCTCCCGGATGGGAGGGGCTTATATAGGGGAGGGTACTTCAGGTTTTGGAAGTTGCCAGTGCCAGCACCTGACGGTATCTATATAACCCATTAGTAATGACTATGTCGCTCTGTGTCCCGTGATGTACGAGAAAGAAAGGCGTATTGGAGCCAAGGTTCCCAAATCTTTAAAAAATTGTCATGAGAGTCCTTGAGAATGCTTGACATCTATTCATTGAGCATGAGAGCCGTCATGTGCTCTCTAACCCCCTGAAAAAGGAACCATAGACTGCTTCCAGGCATAGGCAATTGACGAGCATAGAGGCCCAGAATGGGGCAGTGCAACAGGGCCAATTTAGCATCCTTTTGGATAGGCGGGTGAAAGAAGGTGTATAGCAGGCCGAAGACTCCAGACCAAAACCCTATCAGTCACGGGCACATCCACCAGATGTGTAAAACGTCATTGCGATGGCCACAGCAGTCGCTATAACTGAGATTGGCGCGAGCGATACGCGCTGGCACCCAGTACCAGCGTAGGAGTACTTTATATGCCGCCTCTAAGGTGACAATGTTAAATGAGCATTTTGCTATGGAGAGCCAGGCCTTTCTCCAGTTTGCCAGGTCTATCTCAGACGCCAAGTCCCACTCCCACTGAGAGATATACATCTACTTTCAAGTACAGGCAGTCCCCGCGTTACAAACATTTGACTCACGCACAACTGTAAATGTAAAGGAAATGGAGTAAGAAAATTGTATAATGTATGGCCAGCTTTGCACTAGAACAGTGGTCTCCAAACTGCGGCCCTTTGCTTGCCTTAATCTGGCCCTTGAGGCATTATTCCTGCCACTGACACCAATCTTCCCACGAACACCAACAATCAGGAATAATTCTTTCCACTGGCAACAAAAATGGGGCACTATTCCACCCAGTGACACCAACTATTTCTCCCCCTAATACCAAAGGTTGGGCATTGCTTACTCCAACTGGTCACAGTCTGGCCTTCCTAAAGTCTGAAGGACAGTAAACTGGCCCTTTCTTGAGAAAGTTTGGAGACCCCTGCACTAAAACGATGACAGATTGAATCGGATTTGGAAATAACATCAGTTTTATGCAAAGTACCAGCCACTAAGAAAAACCTCTGCACTGACCCCAGAGGCCAATAACTCTTCTTGCAGTGGGAAATTTCACTTACACTCATGAATTTTTCATACTGGACGGCAGACTCCATAGTGTTAGGTGAATAATCCAGTGTGTCCTTCCAGGAGTGCATGAGGAATGCCAGACGCAACTGTCGGGCTGTGGAGGGAAATGGTTTGCATCATTATTCTCTGCAGGAATGATTTATGTTCTTCTCATATATTCCAGTTCCTGTCAGCACGGTTGTTATCAGATTTTAGGGGCTTAAATTTCACATAGTCCCCAGAACATCCATAATATTTAAAGTGTAAGTAAACACCCCTATCGTTTTCAGCCAAGGAAGCTGCCATCTTTGCCTCTGTTTAATCTACAACTGCCATGATGCTGCACATGTGATCAGTTATGACACCAGCCATTGGATAGTTTGACAGTTTTGTTGAGAGCACCACCAATGGGAGTCTTATATTTCTGGCACGTGACGGAAATTAAACTGTTTTATAGATGGGGTTCCTGGTATAGCTCTCAGCCAGCAGTCATATTGTGGGCTGTCTCCTGGTATATACCAGGATTATGTAAAGAAAAAAAAAAAGAGAGAACAAAAAAACAAACAAAAAACGGTTTTAAAGCTACCATTTTACCTCCTCTGTGCAGTTGGTTTTGCACAGAGTGGCCCGATCCTCCTCTTCTGGTGTCCCTTCTGCGGCGCTCCTGGCTCCTCCTCTTCTCGAGTGTCCCGCCAGAGAATCGCTCTCCAACGGGACACCCATGCGGGCGCGCTCCCGTGTCCTGCTGCTGCGTCCGTAGACAGACATCAGCACTCGGCTTCGCCTCGGTGCCCGTGTCATTAGATTTGATTGACAGCAGTGGGAGCCAATGGCTGCGCTGCTATCAATCTATCCAATTAGGACACGAGACTCCGGACGGAGCTCGTGTGCTCGTTCCTGACGTGGGAATTGCGGGGCTCAGGTAAGTATAAGGGGAGCTCAGGGGAGCTGCTGCAGCACAGAAGGCTTTTCACCCTAATGCATTAAGGTGAAAAACGCAGAGGGTTTACAACCCCTTTAGGAGTCTCTCGTATTTCTCCAGTGCCATTTGTTTATAATTTTGCCAAGAATAATGTACTATTTATAAACACTGTACCTCTGATTAAACTTGACTACAACTCTCAGAACTGCTGTATCTGTACCTGTATTTTTCTGTAGTGCATCTTTAATAGTGATGAAGTTCTTCAGAGATTTGGACATTTTGCAGCCAGCAATGGTCAGGTGACCCGTATGGAGGAAGTAGCGCACCCAATGGTCATTGTCGAAATACGCCTGTGACACATAAAAGGCAGATTTAGACAAACAGAGACGGTGTAGAACAAACAGAGCTTTGTAATATTGTTTTTATCTTTCCATACCTCTGACTGAGCCAGCTCATTGTCATGATGGGGGAAGCGCAGATCGAACCCTCCTCCATGAATGTCCATGGATTCTCCCAAGATGGAGCCCGCCATTGCTGAACACTCAATGTGCCACCCAGGACGACCCTTACAAAACAAGTGAGAGCACAGGTGCAGATTTAAAATCACAACACATTCAGTAATTTACGGAATAACATATTTATTTAAAAAAAAGTATACATTATGTTAACATTATTACACATATTCAATTTCAAGCAATTTCTAAATTAAAGAGGAAGATGAAGAGTGATAAAAGTTTGCCTATTTTAAAAATTGAATTTAAAATTGCTATTCAGAAAAAAAAACGAAAAGACGAAAGCGAACACAGAAACATCCTGACTTCTGGCTCTGAAAGGATTACGTGTATTTCATTTTTGAACAAGGTTGCACACAATAGGCACAGGTCTTTTTCAAAGTAATCTGCTATTCAACAATGTAAAAAAAGAAAAACGCTGACGCAAGAATAGGCTGAGGCGGCAATTCACACACTACAAAGACTACCCAACATTCACAGGGGAGATGTAAAGAGCACCAGTCACCAATAGGCCTTCATAATAATCTAAACCTCAGAAATGTATGGTTAGAAAAGCAACGGGTGATAGAAATGAGACGTCTGCGCTCACTCATATGTTGTGATCGAATAAAGTAAACCAGTAGCCAGGAAGCAATCAGACATAAAACAATGTATCTAACTGACTTACCAGTTGCTGCTTTGTTTTCATTATTTTATCATCAGTGAGCGCAGACGTCTCACATATTTTTTTAAAACGGAGGGTCTGATCTGGTATGCCTGAAAAACTGACAGCATAGGCATGAGCATGGGGTGTGTCAGTTGTGCCTGGGCACACCCTTATCTCCCTGTGCACATTAGCATTATCACTCTGTCCTGATCTATGTCCCAGGAATGAAGCACTGGGGACAGCTGCAATACTATATGGTGCCAAACATGTAGAGCGGCAGCGGGGTGCCGGGCACTGGAACTCTGTGCTTCAGCACTCGGCACAGAACGGAGTGATGTAGCGCCCAACATGCAGAGTGGTAGTGGGTGCCTGGCAGCTGGAACCCTTTCCGTGTACCAGAAACTGGCACAGAAGGAAGGCTGCACTGTGGGTGGAGTTATCTCCGCCCCAGTACAAGCAAAGTCCTGGCCAGGAGAGAGGGGCGTGGGGACCTGTGATCACGTACTGCAACGGATCACAGTGGAGGAGAGGGCTGTGATAGTGGAAATGGCAATTAATGCTAACCCTTTCCTCAAAATGCAGGAGTGGAGGAAGGAAGTTAACTTTCACTGCCATTGACCCCCCCCCCCCCCCGTCAGTGGCAGTGAAATTAACCCCCTCCCCACCACACCCACTTTTGGCTGTGGAGTGCCACGGGTCACCATTTCCTTGGTAGGTGCCCCATTGCATTACTTTGACCAGGGGCCCATGATGCTATTAAGACCTGGCTCTGTGTGCCGGCGGGGAGACAGGAAAGATCTCCCACTGGGAGGCTCTGCTTATAATTGAAGTGTGGAAGCACTTTTGTGTGTATATGTATATATTTATACCGGTATATATAATGAATGTGTGTGTGTGTGTGTGTGTGTGTGTGTGTGTGTGTGTGTGTGTGCGCGCGTTTGAGCTATGGGGCGTACACCCTAATTGCAATAGGCTGCTCACATCAATGACTGACAGGCAGACCTGATCTGACCCTCCATTCACCCCTATGGACTGCGGACTTGTGTGCGTTTACACTCACCTACCTCCAATACGATCAAAAAAAATGGAAGGGGATCTATTCCTCCATTTAGGTAGGTCGGATCAGAGGGCAGTCAGGTGTATACAGACAGCAGAATCCGTTTACACCCGCTGATCCATAGAGCAGAGCGGGCTCAGTCTGTGTTTGCTCTGCATAAACTGGACACAAACCTGCCATCCACCCGCTCTCCTCAGATCAGCGGACAGATCCACTGCTGATATAATCTAAGCCTGTCCCATGTAAAGGGGCCTAAAGCAGAACTAAACCCATCAATTTAATGGTTTCAAAAAAACTGTTACATTCATGGCATGCTGGGAATGCTAACTGTCACATTTCCTTGTGCTTTCAACCAAACCATCAACCATGTGCAGCACCATGGCAGTTGCAGCTCAATGACTAAGATGGCGACCTCCTTGGTGGAAAAGTATAGGAGGATTTAGTACCACTTTATTGATGGCTCTATGGACGGTGAATAAAAGTAGTATCCTCTCCAAGACCATTACTGCTGCAGCCATCACAATAACTATTCCCACCATAGTTCTCTGAGCTCTGCATCCTATACATATTATAATAGTAATGCCCTATGCTTCACAGATTATTTGAATTTTGATAGTTTACTTCTATTCTTTCAGACCAGCCTATCTCCTGTCTGATCCCTGTGCTGATAAAAGACAAAAAGATAAAGTAAAATAACTTTTGTTTTCTTCCTTTCATGTAATCCTGGCAGCACCTTTGTTATAGGACAATTTAGCATCCTTCATAAGCCTGAAAGGGGCATCAGCCCTAAACTCAGGCAGGAGACAGGTCAGCCTCCATGGGGGGCCTTGCAATCTGACATTCTTGCGTAAACAAAATGACAATCCCAAAAACATTATAGTAATGTTATATAAACCCAAGAGCAAAGGTGTAATATATTGCAGGTTATCAGTCCTTTAGGCCCCTTTCACACTGGGGCGGTTTGCAGGCGCTATTTTGCTAAAAATAGCGCCTGCAAACCGAGCCTAAAGAGCGGCTTCTGTCTCTCCAATGTGAAAGCCCCGAGGGCTTTCACACTGGGAGAGGTGCGCCAACAGGACTTAAAAAAAAAGTCCTGCTAGCCGAATCTTTGGAGCGAATGGGAAACCGTGGTAGCCGCGGTTTGCGGGTGGTATTAACTCTTTTTCGGCCGCTAGCGGGGGTTAAAACCGCACCGCCAGCGGCCGAATACCTCTGCAATCCCGACGGTATAGCGCCGCTAAAAATAGCGGCGCTATACCGCCCCCACCGCCCCAGTGTGAAACCGGCCTCAGAGGTGGCAATCGCATTTGTTTTCTTTTTTTCAGGCTGATAACATTTTCAGCAAGTAGAGAAACTACCCATTGATCCTGCCAGAAATGCAGCTTTCGCGTCACTTTCTGTGAACTGAGTGGAAAGCACAAAGAATGTTATCTTCCTTCCCAGCCTTAATCTATAAACTACAAATTTCCCTGCCCGCCATGTAAGGGAGAGGAAGTCCAAATCATGAGAGCCGCCTAGCATGACAACCACCACTCCCTTCAGTAAAGTGAATGAGCGCTGTCACGAGACAGGAACTGTATTACTGACCAGCTCCCCAGATGAAAAAAAAAAAAGCCTGAAAAAGAAAACTAAAAACGTAGTCACCAGGAACAGTAAGCTACAATATATTTAAAAAAAAATGTTTTTTGGGTTTAAAGAATATGTAAACCCAACATTTCATATTCCTGCTGTACCATGAACTGATGAAAAAGTATCATGTTCTCTTTGTATTGCTTCCTTTGTGTGAAATTCCTGGTGTTCCTGCCAGCCCCTCTGATTTCCTTTTAAAAACTGACCACACTAAGCAGGAAAGCACAGCCTGGTCAGTTCTCTAGCTATGCTGAGAACTCAGCCTGCTCTCCTCCAATGATCAGACTTGTCCTGAAAGGCTCCTAAAAATATGTGCAAGAAGAATGTGTCTCCTGTATTGATACTGCTAATCTTATAGTAGAAGTAAACAGATTATTTTCTTTAGCATTACCTTTCCCCATGGAGAATCCCATGATGGCTCCCCAGGTTTTGAGGCTTTCCATAGGGCAAAGTCATTGGGTGACTGCTTCTCACTTAACCGATCAGCAGAAATGCTGAGGTCACCTTTATATATATGAGGAAGAACGCACTTGGTCATTATACCACAGAGATCAGATACAGTCCACAGACTCGTCTTCACTTGAAGCTCAATAAAATCTATTACCTTCTCCCTCCTGAAGAGCTTTTTGATCACCAACGGCCTCCGGCACCAACTTGGCGTAGTAATGTTTATCACTGGCGTTGAAACTTGGGCTGTGCTGAAGTAGACAGAGCCATTGGACACATAGCTGCAAGAGAACAAGATTTATTAAAACGAGAGAGAGGCGGGGGAGAGAGAGAGAGAGAGAGAGCGGGCGGGGGAGAGAGAGAGAGAGAGAGAGCGGCGGGGGAGAGAGAGAGAGAGAGGAGAGCGGCGGGGGAGAGAGAGAGAGAGAGAGAGCGGCGGGGGAGAGAGAGAGAGAGAGAGCGGCGGGGAGAGAGAGAGAGAGAGAGAGAGCGGCGGGGGAGGAGAGAGAGAGAGAGAGCGAGAGCGGGGGAGAGAGAGAGAGAGAGAGAGCGAGAGCGGGGGAGAGAGAGAGAGAGAGAGAGCGAGAGCGGGGGAGAGAG
>CM055119.1:189889078-189951578 GCA_029206835.1 Rana muscosa
CAGCTGCTGGAACATGACTGCCAGATTGGTGTCCTTCTTGAGCATCCCCTCTGTCTGCTCTCACGCTACTGCCTTCCTGTAGCTGGGTTTCATCATCAGACCCTTCGAAACGCTGGGCATCCTCCTGGAGCATGTACCCAACACTGTGCTCAAACAGTTCGGGGGACTCCTCAGGAGGAGGACATGGTGGGTCTAGGGAAGGAGTGACTGATGATGAGTCTGACATTGATACCAGGGAAGAGGACGCTTTGGCAGCTGCTTTGCCAGTACCCTGAGCCTGGGTGAGAGAGGATGAGGAGGAGGAGGAGGGCTTGGTCATCCACTCTACCAAGTCTTCGGCATGATGTGGCTCAACATGTCCAGCTGCCGAAAAGAAGGACAAGCGTGTCCCATGGCCATGTGCTGATGACAATGCACCGCGTCCACGACCAGCACTGTTGCCCCCAGACACAGAGCCTGCTTGCCCTCTTTTATTGCCTCCTGACTGTCTGCCTCTCCTTGTTTGCCTTCCAGACATTCTAATAGATGGCCTGCAGGGAGATGGGAAAAAAGCAATAAGGGCTACCTTCAGGTGTCCTTCTCTGTCCCTTTACTTAAGGATTTCTAAATATGGTTGAGGATGATTGCTTTTGCACAGAATAGCACAACGACAATTTCCCTGACTGTCCAAAAAACAAGGATTTCAAAGATGGTTGATGAGGAATGCTTTAGCACACTATAGCACAAGGAGAATTCCCCTCACTTTCCTTCTTTGTCCCTAGAAACAAGGACTCGCACAGTGAAAGAAACTGACACTCTCCCTACCTACAGTTTTCTGTCCCTAGAAAAAATGTTTTTTTAAAGCACACTATAGCACAAGGAGAATTCACTCACTGTCCTTCCCTGTCCTTAGAAACAAGGATTCGCACAGTAAAACACACTGACACTCTCCCTACCTATCCTTCTCTTTCCCTAAACACAAGGAATCCAGGTTAAGCAAGAAAGAAATAAATGTCACTGTCCCTGCCTATGCTGCTCTTTCCCTGCTCCGGAACACACTACACTAGGCCGCCGTGCTGGCGGCCTTTTATAGTGTGGGGCGTGTACTAAACACTCTCAGCAATAATTGGCCACAGGCATCCTGCCTGTGGCCAATCATTGCTCTCCTTGCTGCCGGCGCTGTGATTGGCCAAGCATGCGGGGTCACAGTGCATGCTTGGCCAATCACAGCGCCTGGCTGACACTGCGATGGCGTAGTGCATTGTGGGCCGTTCGCGTCACTCGAATTTGGCGCGAACGGCCCAAATCGTTCGATCTTCGTCGAACGATCGAACAGCCGATGTTCGAGTCGAACGTATGTTCGACTCGAACACGAAGCTCATCCCTAATAAGCATTCTTCTGGAACGAATTATGTTCGTAATCCAAGGTTCCACTGTAGTTTTTAAACTAATATTGAATTTGATACATTGTTACACTATGTACTGAGAATGTATTACATATTTGGCACCATTATGTATCAAATAATAGACACGCAAAACGCTTTATTTCTTAGTTAGCACGTCAGCTACAAATACACATTGCCGAATGTAAAAGTCTCATTCGATTTTTTCCAGATGGTTCACATCCCTTCTTAAAATGGTTAGCAAAGATATCGGTAACTACACTTAGTTCTTTGTAGACCTGACACTTTTTTTTTTTTTTCTTAAATAGTCCTGGATACATTGTCCTCTATGTACTCCACTAGGAAGTGCACATAGGAAGCTGTGCTGGTTTAGTGTTCTATTTACAAAAGTGATTATAATTTAGCTCTGCAAACACACAGCTTGATCAAACAATTAGCAAGCAGGCTCAACGTTGGTGTAATGTCCCCATCTAGTGGGGTGTTTTGATATTGCATGATATTTTCCAATGTTCTTAAACTTAAAAAAATGTCCAAACCAGTTGAGTAAAACCAAAAGCAAAATGCAGCACCCTTAGCTTTTGTTCACATTGAATGCAGCTTTGAAATTGCGCGACTTCATCTGAAAATCGCACGATTTCAAAGCCGCATATCAGTACAACTTCAGGTACGACTTTGAAGACATCTGTGCGGCTTCATGCACAGATGTCTATGTAAGTCGCACCCTAAATCGCCAAATTTAGTGCAGGAACTAATTTTTGAAAATCGATGCAGCACCACAAAGTTGGCATCACATCGATTTGAACAGGGCCATTGCCGACAATAGGGTGCGAATTGTCATGCAATTTGACCAGTCAAATCGCATGAAAAGTTGCTCCAATGCAAAAGAGGGCTTAAACTGTAAGGACAGTAAACTGAAATCTGATTTCTTGCTATGGGTTACTGCAATGTTAAAATTTAAAAAAATTATTAGCGCCGTACTTAAAGTGTTACTAAACCCAAACAGTAAAATCAGTCTGTATATGCCAATGGTTCTCAACCTGTGGGTCGGGACCCGCTTGGGGGTCGAATGATGATTTGCCAGAGGTCACCGAATCCTGGGCTGTTTCTGAAGCCCGCACCCTCTCCCAGCCTTCTCGCGGCCGCCCAGCTGGGCTGTTCCTGGAGCCCACGGCCGCCCACTCAGCCTCTTTGCAGATGCCCATTCAGTTCACGGCATGGCTGGGGGGCAGAGACTAGAGGTCAGCTGACTGGTGAGGAATGTGAAGTGGGAGGGGCTGGAGGAGACCCCATCTCCTGATTTCGGTATTGGTGTCACTGCTACGAGACACCACAAAGTCGAAAACACAGTGAATAACACTACCTGTGATTATAGTTGCCATTAAGGCCCCTTTCACACTGAGGCATTTTTACCGCCATTTTAACTGTAAAAATGCCTGAAATAATCCTGCCCCAGCATTCTCAATGTGAAAGCCCTGAGGCTGGCTGTGCGTTGGAAAAAATCCTGCAAACAGCTTTTTAATGAGTAACGCGGTAAAAATGCAGTAAAACGCATAGGCGTTAGCGCTATTTTTACTGCAAATCTCATAATTGTTTTGCGTTTTTTCAATGCCTCAGTGTGAAAGGGGCCTAAAAGTCCCCACTACAGTTCTCAGATCAGCAGATGAACTTGATGAAGAGCACCTAAGTTGGCTGATCAGAACTCCCCCCAGCACTGCCCCTCATCCCAAGTCCACGCCAGCACAGCCATTCATCCCCCCAAGGAGTAAGAGAAGGAATAAAAATAGAGAATACATGGAAGGGAGAGAAAAAGAGGGGGAGGAACAAAGAAAAAGGGAGAGAAAGAATAAGAGAGAGAACAAGAAAAGGGGGCTAGAGGGGGATGGGGGGGAAAAAAAACAAGAAATTAGGATAGAGAGAGATAAAAGGAGAACAAAGAGAAAGAGTTGTACATCCTAAAAATGTACCATAAGGGGTTTTAAAACGGTACGAGTGGAAGGGACTCGGGGAGCGCTAAATGTCCATGAGTTAGGGGCGCAAATTACTTTTACCTTGGGCGCTGACAACCCGCGCTACGAAAATAATTTTATTGTTAGGGGTCCCCACAACTTGGAAAATTTTATCAAGGGGTCATGGCACTAGAAATGTTGAGAACCACTGCTATATGCAGTAAAGCATGCTTGTTATACTCACTGTGAAATATAAGAGCCCTTTCACATTGCCAGCGCCCGAAAACGCTGGTAAAGCGCTGCCAAAACTAACGGCGCTTTACCGGTGTTTTTCGAGCGGTAGCGGGGCGCTTTTAACCGAATAAAGGGTTAAAAGCGCCGCTGCCAAGGCGCTTTGCAGGCGCTTCCCATTGATTTCAATGGGAAGGGGCGCTTTAGGAGTGGTGTATTCACCGCTCCTAAAGCACTGCAAAGAACTTGCAGGACTTTTTTTTGACGCCCTGCCAGCGCAGCGCCTCAGTGTGAAAGCACTCGGGATTTCACATTGGGATTGCAGATGAGGCTTCTTTCAGGCGCTTTACGGGCACTTTTTTTTAGTGCTAAAGCGCCTGAAAAACGCCCACTGTGAAAGGGGTCTAAGGGGTTAATCCTCTGCATTGTGTAAAAATTCTGTTTGATCCTGTCTTCTCTGATCCACTCCTTCTTCTACAGTCCCCAATCCTAATCTTCTGATATATTATAAATTAACTACACATACTGTAGCTGCTGACTTTTAATATTGGGACACTTACCTGTCCTGGAATCCACAATCCAGCGATGTCGGCACCCTAGAAGATTTTCGGATCGGCTCTCAGGTGCTGCCGCTGCCATTTGTGCTAAGGGAAACCTTAGCTTCACAGCCAGTTCCCTACTGCGCATGCACGAAGCACGCTGCCCTTTCTGAATGGCCGAGCGGCGGGGGAAGGAGGAGGGGGGGCCAAACTTCCAAGTGATCTCACCACGGTGAGATCTCTCGGAAGTGAGGACGGGTACAGGTCAAAAACACTATGTACACTCCTGACCCCTGAACTATGTATGTTACTTACGTCTAACCTCTGAACTATGTACATTACACACTCCTGACCCCTGAACTATGTACGTTTCATACGCCTGACCTCTGAACTATGTACCTTACATACTTCTGACCTCTGAACTGTGTACATTAATACTCCTGACCCCTGAACTATGTACATTACATACGCCTGACCCCTGAACTATGTACATTACATACGCCTGAACTCTGAACTGTGTACATTAATACTCCTGACCCCTGAACTATGTACATTACATACTCCTGACGCCTGAACTATGTACATTACATACGCCTCACCCCTAAACTATGTACATTACATACTCCTGAACTTTATACATTACATATGCCTGAACCCTGAACTATGTACATTACATACGCCTGACCCCTGATCTATTTACATTACATACGCCTCACCCCTGAACTATGTACATTACATACGCCTGACCCCTGAACTATGTACATTACACATACGCCTGACCCCTGAACTATGTACATTACAAATAACCCTGAACTATATACATTACATACTCCTGACCCCTGAACTATGTACATTACATACTCCTGACCCCTGATCTATGTACATTACATACACCTGACCCCCAAACTATGTACATTACATATGCCTGACCCCCGAACTATGTACATTACAAATAACCCTGAACTATATACATTACATACTCCTGACCCCTGAACTATGTACATTACATACTCCTGACCCCTGATCTATGTACATTACATACACCTGACCCCCAAACTATGTACATTACATATGCCTGACCCCTGAACTATGTACATTACAAATAACCCTGAACTATATACATTACATACTCCTGACCCCTGAACTATGTACATTACATACTCCTGATCTATGTACATTACATACACCTGACCCCCGAACTATGCACATTACATATGCCTGACCCCCGAACTATGTACATTACATACGCCTGAACTATATACACTACACTCCCCTGACCTATGTACACTAAACAATGCAGACCCCTGAACTATGCAAGTTACCCACCTCTAATGCCGCGTGACGAGAAAAATGCCAATTTTTAGATTGGTCATGAAAAACGATCGTGTGTATGCTCCATAGCATTTTTCTCGGCGAGAAAAACGGGCCGAAAAAAAATTAGAACCTGCTCTATTTTTTCTCGTCGTTTTTCACGTCGTGAAAAACGGTCGTGTGTACGCTTTTACGAGGGGAAAAAAACACGCATGCTCAGAATCAAGTATGAGACGGGAGCGCTCGTTCTGGTAAAACTAGTGTTAGTAATGGAGATATCACATTTATCACGATTAACGGACTGAAAAGCACGAGACTGAAAAGCGCGAATCGTCTCTCACCAAACTTTACTAACACGAGATCAGCAAAAGCAGCCCAAAGGGTGGCGCCATTGGAATGGAACTTCCCCTTTATAGTGCCGTCATACGTGTTATACGTCACCCGCGCTTTGCTCGAGCATTTTTTTCATGAACGTGTGTATGCAAGGCAGGCTTGAGAGGAATCGCGACACGAAAAACTTAGTTTTTTTGCATGACATGAATAACGGTCGTGTGTTTGCGGCATAACTCCTGCACACTGTATGGTACATACCTTGGACATCTACACTGTATACATTACATACTCCTGATCCCTGCACTATGTATGTTATGTGTTCCTAAAATCTGCTGTAAACATCTGGCATAGTAAATCCTACCCGCTACTAGACAGAAGTATCAATACAATGGCTACGGAGTGGAGTTTTCCTTTAAATGAGTTTGAATTCATAAATGACAATTATTACCCTATTTATGACCCATAGAAGTGGATAAGCATACCTGGCAGGCCGTGCATGAAAACGGAGGGCAGGCGAGACAGAAACAGGAAGGGTATGCTGGTGGTGAATGCCAGGATCAGGTAATAGATGGATGAAGACAGGAAGGAGAGCGTGAGAGCGGCGCGGGCGCCATATTGATCCGAAAACCTGCAAGAGAAATGAAACATTAAGCCGTGTCATGACTGGTAACCTGGCAACAGTCAGACCCTTGTAGCCTGGCCTGGCAACAGTCAGACCCTTGTAGCCTGGCCTGGCAACAGTCAGACCCTTGTAGCCTGGCCTGGCAACAGTCAGACCCTTGTAGCCTGGCCTGGCAACAGTCAGACCCTTGTAGCCTGGCCTGGCAACAGTCAGACCCTTGTAGCCTGGCCTGGCAACAGTCAGACCCTTGTAGCCTGGCCTGGCAACAGTCAGACCCTTGTAGCCTGGCCTGGCAACAGTCAGACCCTTGTAGCCTGGCCTGGCAACAGTCAGACCCTTGTAGCCTGGCCTGGCAACAGTCAGACCCTTGTAGCCTGGCCTGGCAACAGTCAGACCCTTGTAGCCTGGCCTGGCAACAGTCAGGCCCTTGTAGCCTGGCCTGGCAACAGTCAGGCCCTTGTAGCCTGGCAACAGTCAGGCCCTTGTAGCCTGGCAACAGTCAGGCCCTTGTAGCCTGGCAACAGTCAGGCCCTTGTAGCCTGGCAACAGTCAGACCCTTGTAGCCTGGCAACAGTCAGACCCTTGTAGCCTGGCAACAGTCAGACCCTTGTAGCCTGGCAACAGTCAGACCCTTGTAGCCTGGCAACAGTCAGACCCTTGTAGCCTGGCAACAGTCAGACCCTTGTAGCCTGGCAACAGTCAAATCCTTGTAGCCTGGCAACAGTCAGATCCTTGTAACCTGGCAACAGTCAGATCCTTGTAACCTGGCAACAGTCAGATCCTTGTAACCTGGCAACAGTCAGATCCTTGTAACCTGGCAACAGTCAGATCCTTGTAACCTGGCAACAGTCAGACCCTGGTGATCTGGCAACCTTTGGACCCTAGTAACCTGGCAACAGTCAGACACTGGTAACATTCAGACCCTGGCAACCGTCAGAACCCTGGTAACAGGCAGATCCTTGTAACCTGGCAACAGTCAGATCCTTGTAACCTGGCAACAGTCACACCCATGTAACCTGGCAACAGTCACACCCTGGTAACCTGGCAACAGTCACACCCTGGTAACCTGGCAACAGTCAGATACCGGTACATTATTTGTCCGAGACCCCTACAAAAGCCCCCTTCCTGCGTTGTACTCCTCTACATCCCCTGTAGGTGTTTGTTAATGACATAATGCACCCGTCCTCAGTTTCCCTCTATGACAAGTACACAGAGATCATAGAAGATTGGGAATGTGGGAATGATTTACAGACATCCTCACATGGAGGCGGAGGAGATCAATGACACCGGTCACATGACATGTAATCCAGAGGTGACTGGCCTCATAAAACTTCACAGCCCGAAAAGACAATTTACCGCTGACTGTTTTCTTACTGAAGGTCGAGATTTCAATGTAACACAGGTTAAAAATGTCCCACTTTCTTCATCTGAGAATGTCACATGGCAGCTCTGAGGCCGCGTCTGACCCGCTTTGTGCTGCGATTCTTTGGACACAGCAGGTCTTATTGAAGCAAAGAAGATCAAAACTCGATCTTTTCTTGCGCCTAAATAGCAAACGCAGCGTTTGACAAGAACGCCCATCACCATGAACACTAATCACTGTCATGTCACATTGCTTTCACTATGGCCGGCCGTATACGGAGCGACTTTCTTTCCTGCAACCATGGGTTGCAGGAAAGAAATTTTCCTGGTTTCCCCCCATCAACACAGGGATGCCGGAATCACTCCTGGCCGGGTTATTGCCTTCTCCCGGTGGGGGGAGCTGTCCCCGCAGGTAGAAGACAATGATTATTGCTAGCGGCTATAGCAGCTTTTTCTGCATTTTTTGCACGTTTGTATGTAGCTTTTTGTTGGGCTTTGGTGGTTTTTTTATTAGGCCAATAGAGAAAACTATATCTGTTGCTAAGTATTTCAATGTTTTTTTTTAGCTTTTCCATTAGCTTTTATTTCTTCTTTTATTATTATTTATTTATTATAATGTTTTTTCGTTAGTGTAAGGGATTCAAGTTCAGTTTAGGTTAGGATTAGGAGTTATTTATTATTTTATTAATATTATACGATAATAGTAAAATGAATACATATATGTAAAATAAATACACAAATAAATAAAAATCATAAATAAAAAATTCAAGAAATTAATTACTAAATAAAAAAAAATTAACCCTTAGCCCTTAAAAATTAAAATAAATAACTAAACATCCTAACACATAAAAATATATAATTATTATTAATAATGTATTTATTTTTTTATTTTTTTAAGTTAGAAGTAAATTATTATTTATTAATGTATTATTACATATTCATTTATTTTACTTATTTATGATATTTAGTTGTGTATTTGTTTTACATTTATTTATTCATATATTATTAGTATTTTATGTTTGACTTTTTTTTCCATTTGAGCAGAAAATCACGCAAAAACGCATTTCCATTCATTTCTGTGGGAATACAAACGCGACAAAAACGCCCAAATCTGCCCGATTCGAGTGCCAAAAAAAGCTCCAGAACTTGTTTGGCTTTAGGCGACTCGGAGTGGAGATGTGAGCCGTCTCCATAGAGAATAATTGTTTTTTTTTTCCTCCTCCAGCGTTTTTGAGCTTCAAGCAGATAGTGGCTCAAGTGTGAATGGGGCCTCAGGTGTAAAGTACCTTGCTGTTCCTGTTTATTAGAGAAACAATAGACAGCTTACAAATGACAGGCCTGGGACACAACATTCATGGGATGCCTACCTTCCATTTTCATATTCCCAGCAGCACTTTACATGTTCTAGTTTTAATTTTATATTTCGTATATCCAGTGGCGGCCCGTCCATTAGGGGCGCTGCCCCCCCATGATCCATGCGCCCGGCTTCTAATCTACATGCAGGGCGCCGGATGCATTGATTCCAATGTGTTTAGTTTTTTGTAGAAGCACGTGATTAGAGCCAGAGGCTTTAAAAAAGGCTGCGGGTGTACCGGACGCCCGGGGGGGGGGGGGGGGGGGGGGGGTTGGGTGCATTGTTAACCGCCTGATTCCTGGTTGTTCTGGTTGGTCTAGTTTTAAAGCTTAACCTGCTTATATTTTGCCTTCTCTTGTTCCTAAACCCCCCCCCCCCCCCCCATCAACACAGGGCTTTCACACTGAGGCGATGCGCTGGCGGGAGGAAAAAAAAATCTCCTGCAAGCCGCATCTTTGGAGTGGTGAAGGAGCGGTGTGTGTATACCGCTCCTTCCCATTGAAATCAATGGGACACCGGGGCTACACCGCCCGCAAACCGCTGCTGTAGCAGCGGTTTGCGGGCGGGTTTAACCCTTTCTCGCCTGCTACCGGGGGTTAGAACCGCACCGCTAGCGGCCAAATATTGCGGCAAATCTGACGGAATAGAGACGCTAAAAATAGCGCCGCTATACCGCCAGCGCACCTCCCTGCCCCAGTGTAAAAGGGACCTAAAGAAACGGTGCAAAAAAACAGTTTTCATGACATACCTTGTTTTAGACCCAGTGATGTGATCACTTGGACTCTGTGCTTTTCTATGCAATGCAGGCAGATCATGGTGGGGGGGGCACTCTGCTGGCCCCTCCCACCAGCCATGATTTGCCTGCATTGCATTGAGAAGCAAGGAGACCCAAAGATTCTCTTGTTAAAAAAAAAAAAAAAAAAGACCCAAAGATGAGATCACAGGGTTTACAATAGTAGATGAAAGCAAAAAAAAAAAAAAGTCATCAGTATGTAAGGGGGGGGGGGGGGTACTTCAGCAGTTGGTGAGACTTTATATTACCAGCCCAGCTTCTTGAGTTCATTCACCTTACTCACTCTGGAGAACAAGCAATGATTACCAAGTACCTGGAAGGATAGAAGATTAGAATCTTTGCAGATGATGACTGGGCTGGAAATCACAACACTTGTCAGTCAAGCAAAATTGAAGGGCGATTTCATCTAAAGGGGGAGTTTTAGTGCCGCCATTACAGAGTATTTAGCAATGAAAATCTGATATTTTGCTGACACCCGAGTGTCGTGTTTCTGAGCGGTCTTTTTGAGTGTTTGTGTGCAGCGTTTTTTGTGCATTTTTTTATTAGCCAATACAGAAAAATATCATCCGTTTCCTCTTTTGTTGTTATGTTTTTCAGCTTGTTCATTTGCTTTTACGTATTTCTTCCTATTCATTTAATAATTGTTTTACTTTTTTTTTTGTAAGGGGTTAAAGCGGTTTTAAATGCAGACATCCCAACCTGCAAAACCTAATTTCAGAGAGGTGACGGTTCGCAGCCCCAACCCCCTAAATTAAATGCAGCCTTACCAGTGCCCATAAAATGCAGCCTTACCAGTGCCCATAAAATGCAGCCTTACCAGTGCCCATAAAATGCAGCCTTACCAGTGCCCATAAAATGCAGCCTTACCAGTGCCCATAAAATGCAGCCTTACCAGCGCCCATGAGTGCCCATGTATTGCAGCCTTACCAGTGCCCATGAAATGCAGCCTTACCAGTGCCCATGAAATGCAGCTGTAGCACCTGCCCCTCTTCTCTCTCCGTGCGGCTCGCACTGTCTCTCGTCTAGGGGTATCTGGTAGGGTGGAGAGAGAGAGAGAGCGGGTGGGCTACACCTAGCTTCCACCACGTGGGAATACCTGTGGTATCAGCAATGTCTCAATTACCTTCGGGTCTGTGCTGTGCACCCGGATCCTCCCTCCAGGAGTCACCGTGAACTTCGTCCGCCAGGAAGTGAGCCTCACACCATTAAAGTCCAACACTCCTTTATTAGAACACACCATACAGGGACTTCCTTGATAGATAGAACAGAAAAGGAGGTGTGAGTGTGAATAGGCCCAGACACAAATTCGGTCCTCCACTCTCCTCCTGGAGAGTGGGCTATGGTCTCCGCACGAGGTGAAGGGGACCCTTCTGGACGGTCTCCGACAAGAGACTCACCCGTCACCGGCAGTCTGCTGCACCGGGTCTTCGAGTGAGGAGCTCTCCCCAGTCCATTGCGTCTTACTCAGATTCAGGCCTCCATCCCCGAAGTACCTTAGGACCCTTCCCTCGCGGAACTCAGTGTTGGGCACTGAGCTCCGGACCTTCTTGTAAGTACCTCAACCCAGGGCTGAAGGTGCCTGAGGTGGAACACGATCTCTGTTGGTCCCCTAGGCCGAGGCCTCCTAGGGGACGAGCACGAACCCACGTCCGCAAGCTGAAGGTGCTTGGGACGAAGACCCCCGTGACCAAGATGGCCGGCCCCCTTTATCCCCTCTCCCAGCCAGCACAGCGGGTTCCCCGCCCCACCATACAGCTACCGAGAAGGGACAAAAAGACTCGACACACAGCGACACTCGTTCCTCCGGCCACGGTGACAGCGCCACCTGGTGGACCGCCGGGAACATAGCACTGATGTCACAGCTAAATTCAAAAAATGCACCCGGGAAAGTAAGTACCCGCTACACAGCCTTACCAGTGCCCATGAAATGCAGCCTTACTAGTGCCCATGAAATGCAGCCTTACTAGTGCCCATGAAATGCAGCCTTACCAGTGCCCATAAAATGCAGCTTTACCAGTGCCCATAAAATGCAGCTTTACCAGTGCCCATAAAATGCAGCTTTACCAGTGCCCATAAAATGCAGCTTTACCAGTGCCCATAAAATGCAGCTTTACCAGTGCCCATAAAATGCAGCTTTACCAGTGCCCATAAAATGCAGCTTTACCAGTGCCCATGAGTGCCCATGAAATGCAGCCTTACCAGTGCCCATGAAATGCAGCCTTACCAGTGCCCATGAAATGCAGCCTTACCAGTGCCCATGAAATGCAGCCTTACCAGTGCCCATGAAATGCAGCCTTACCCGTGCCCATGAAATACAGCCTGATCACACAAAGCTCTGAAACGGATTTAAATATCCAGACGGCAACTGTAACAAAGTCCCGCCTCCTATGATACACGTCACACTGATTCAATATATCATTGGATCAGTGTTCTGTCTATCTTTGTTACAGTCCTCCACCTCGCACAGACAGGGACGTCATCACATCCGCCTGTCACTCAGCCACAGACAGAAGACAGAGCAGCCCGAGCGGCCGCCGTGGCCGTACTCCATTGGGCTGCTCTGTCTTCTGTCTGTGGCCAAGTGACAGGCCCAGCCGGGCGATCGCCCGGCGCTCGCGGGTGTCCGTGAGCCCGCAGTCAAACATGGGAGACTCCCATGACTCGCGGGAGACTTGGGATGTCTGTAAACGCATTTTTTTCTTACCTTCAAGGCAAGGTCATAATGTGCTAGTATGCATCATGTTCTGGGCACACCCTAATCACCTAGTGTGCGTTAGCATTATCGCTCTGTGGAGCAGCGGGGAGATGGGAAAGATCTCCCTCTTACTAGATCTGCCAAAAGAGAAGTGTTTATCCATTTTTCTTTCACTGAGCTGGCAGGGAGATCAATGTGCCCGGGTCATATACAGTATATATGTACACACACGCGCATGTGTGTTTGAGCTTTGGGGTGAACACCCTAATACAATAGGCTACGCACACCTATGTTGACAGTATTGGTGTCAGTGCCGTCTCAGCCAATGAGGAGAGGGAGTCCCGGGACAGCTGAGTCCCGAATCATTGGATTGGGAAGGGGCTCAGGTGAGTATGGGGGGGGGGGGCAGCACACAAAAGGCTTTTACCTTGATGCGTAGGTAAGAAACTGTCAGCCTTTAGAGCCGGTTCACACTGCTGCGATGTCAGAGTTCAGATGTGATTCGCACCGCACTGCAAATCACATGCGATCTCGGTGCGGTGCGATTTCAGCCATACAAATCGTATGGCTGAATTTGCATCAAACTCGCACAGGACCCTTTTTTTTGTCCGCAGCAGAATCGGATCGCATGGGTGTTCACACATCTTGTCAAGGCCCCCCATCGTGTCAAGGTCCCCCATCAAATTAGAGCCTCCCCTCCATGTCAGATTCCACCTTATGACTTACGATCCGATTCCTGTCCGAGTATGCAGATCGCACTGCGATTTGCGAACTGATTTGGGGGTGTCATTAACTTTTAATTGACACTCCCAGCAGTTCGCATAGGGCAGTGTGAACTGCCGCCGGGAAACCTGCGATGCCGAAACCCGCAGTGGAGTCGCAGGGTTCCCGTATCGCAGCAGTGTGAACCGGCCCTTACAACCACTTTGAAAATGACAGTCACTTCACTGAAGATCCTTTTCCTTGTGTTTGTTCATCCTTATTGATTTTATTATCAGCTGATTCAGCATATTTTATACAAATGTTCTTTGCCCTCACCACCAAGACTGTAGGATATTGAATAGAAGGGTTCCAGATTTAACCTCTACTGTGCGTTTACTCTTCTATGGTTTTGGAGGGATAGGAAAGCCCTACCTACCAATCAGAATTATTATGTCATTTCTCTATAAAACAATTGGAAACACAATTGCTAAATTTTGTGTTTTTTTTTTTCTCTTTATTCTCCAGTTGAAGCTCCTCATATTTTTGGATTGTTTGAATAACTGGAGGGCCAACAGCAAGGAAAGAACTTGCAAACACTTGTGTAGATTTTGCCCTAGTGAGATTTAAACCCCATGCAAGAAATGGTAAATCATTAGTCCTGATATAACGGAAAATTGTATACTCACCTTTCCTGGAATTTTCCTGGTGCATCGTCATGGCATCATACACTGGGTTGTGGCTCCGCCCCCAGTGTATGCTGCCAGGATGCGCCAGGAAATATTATTGGACCACCAAGTCAGAATCTTCAAACTCTGGTTGACTTTTTTTTTTTTTATTATAGCCAGGGATGAAGTGCACAATAACAAAATCACACAAAGTGAACCAAAAAGGTGCACTAGGGTATGTCATGTTCCCATCCTGAAGAGGAAGGACCCCTTTCTGGATCCCCAGGCACAAGACTTCTGACAGGGGCAGAGCACACTCAGGTCCACCTCACCCAGCGGTCTCCAATCTGTGGCCTAGGGGCCCGATGTGGCCCTTTTCTTTTATCTGGCCCATGGGGCATTATTCCTACTACTGACACCAACAATGAAGCACTCTTCCTCTCACTGACTCCAACGATGGGGCATTATTTCTCTCACCAACACCAACAATGCCAGGACATTTTCTACTCCCACTCATAGGCGTGCACACAGGGTATGCTGGGTGTGCCTGGGCACACCCTAATCACCTTGTACACATTAGAATTATCAGTCTGTGTGTAGGTGGGGAAATAAGAAAGAGATTAATGTGCCGGGGTCATATATATGGGGTGCACACCCTAATGCAATAGGCTGCACACACCTATGCTTCCACTGGCCTCTAAAATCTTAAGGGTAGTAAAACTTGGCCCTTTGTTTAAAAAGTTGAGACCCCCTGACCTTGCCAAAAGGCCCTCAGACCCTGCTACTCACGATCGGCTGAAACTGACCAACAAGTACTGGGTATTCCCAAAGTAACCACCCCCCCCCCCCCCAAAGAAAAGGCCACACATCCTCCCCCTAGACTTCAATATAGGCTGAAGACCTACACCCTACAATCCTGGTGTCAAGCACCTCACTGTGGTAGTGAGCCCTTGTAGATCGCCAACTCAGTAGTGAGCCCTTGTAGATCGTTACCCAGGTCATGGAGTCTAAGGACCAGCCTGCTTCTTCACCAAATCCCCTGATGGTGGGGATGGACTTGCAGTAAGCTGGAACCAGGTCCACCCAACTGAGGATGCAGAAACCACACCTGTGCCATGCACAAGCAGCAGGTGCCAGGCGACAAACAGACAACCCCAGGCACAAGCAACATTCACTAATGAACACGGATCTCTTATATAGGCAAGCAAACTAGGAGGTGGGCCAGGAAGTGATGGAAGGGAAAGTAATAAAAGCCCACAGAATAGCAGGCAACGCCCATAGGAGAGCACAGCCAAACCACACATGTGAAAGGAATCAGGGTAGACAAAGCACTGCAGCAAGGAGGTAAGAATCTACAAGCATGAAACTGCAGGCTAACTTGTGACACCTAGAATCAAAGGTGACATGTGAAGACTTATAAATAAACAAAAAAAAGGAGTTTCCAGTACATGTGCAATTGCTAGGCCTTTCAGCCTGGTAAAAAAAAAAAAAATCTCTTGGGGACTCTACTGATGGGATCTCTGCATTTCCCGGGTCTGCACAGCCACTATGAGACTCTCACTATCCCTGCTGGATTTTGTTTACTTTATATGATGGAGTAGGTAACAGAGCCAGGCCACATAAAAAGGTGGGTAGACATGTCCAAAACTCCCAAGTTGGCGGGAACAGAATCAGCAATTTTGGCAGGAAGATATCACTGTTTGAGTATCCAAAATATTTAAGAAGAAAGGAGCAGACTCCGGAACACTGGGCTCTACCTATAAATATCACAGAGGAGGACTGTCCCTTTAAGGTGCCTATACACAGTTCATTATAACTCTTCAATTTAGTGAATCAATCTGTATGTACGGTAATTAAAGCAAGTAGAAGATTTGTTTACCACTAAAGGTAAACTGATTCTGGGGATCACCTTTGGGTGAACTGACTCTTCAAACTTTTGGGGTTGATTTACTAAAACTGGAGAGTACAAAATCTGGTGCAGCTCTGCATGGCAGCCAATCAGCTTCTAACTTCAGCTTGTTCAAGTAAGCTTTGACTAAGGATTAGCTCCGGCGTGTTAGCACACCCCAAGTGCAGAGCCCGCCAGGAAGTTGGCACTGCGCTAATCAGGCAGGGAGACATTGTCCCGACGCTCGGCTGCAGAGATTGGGAAATGTCTCACTGCCTGTGATTAGCGCAGTGCCGACTTCCTGGCGGGCTCTGCACGTGGGCTGTGCGAACACCAAGGCGCTCATCCTTACCTTTGACAATGAAACCTGGAAGCTGATTGGTTTCTATGCAAAGCTGCACCAGATTTTGCACTTTCCAGTTTTAGTAAATCGACCCCTTTGTATGTAGAGTATGTCTAGTTGTAGTTGGTCACATTCAAATGGACTTGTTCTGTAATGTTGAAAACCTAAAGCCTCGTACACACGGCCGAGATTCTTGACATGAATCTTGTCCCGGCCGGGTGTACACACGCTCAATTCAAAAGAACCGCCGTTCTTTTGAATGGAGCGAACGCGGTGACGTCATCGACTACGACGAGCGTGCGCTCGTCACATTCGATGCCATCGCCATCTTGCTACACCCTACCTATGCCTAGGAAGCTACCGCGCATGCGTCAAAGTCATTTCGAGCATGCGCGGGTTTCCACGGCGACAGGTAAGCTGTAACACTCTCGGGTTTCTCGTCAGGAAACAGGCCGACAAGAATCCAGACGAGAAAATAGAGAGCAGGTTCTCTATTTTTCTCGTCGAGATTCTGGCCAGTTTTCTTGACGAGAAACCTGAAAGCCTCGTACACACGGCCGGTTTTCTCAGCAAGAAAGCTCTCCCAGCAGTTTTCTTGTCGTTTCTTGACGAGAAAACCGGCCGTGTGTACGAGGCTTTAGTCTAGTTGAATGTGACTACCTACTGCTAGCTTTATACTACCGGTATGATCTATGGCAACATTTTTCAACTTTTTTTTCAGTTATGGCACCTAATAAAAATACGCAAAATCTTGAGCCATCCCTGACGTAAATGTTACCTACTATCAATGGGAAACCTGATCCAGGGATGATGTACCCAACCCCCTTGATGACATTAGTGATTCTAAGGGCCCATTTACACAGGGGCGGCACGACTTTGGGGGCGACTCGGAAAGGCGATCTGAAGACGACTTCAGAGGTGACTTGCAAAATGACTTCTGTATAGAAGTTCAATGCAAGTCGCCCCCAAAGTAGTACAAGAACCTTTTTCTAAGTCGGAGCGACATGCGTCACTCCTATTAGAACGGTTCTATTGAACAGAGCGGGACGCGACTTGCTGAGTTGCCTGACGAGTTGCCCCTGTGTGAATGGACTCTAAAGGTTGTATTTCTTTTTAAACATGTTATTATAACATCTCTTGCAATAGTTTTGCACAGAGCAGCGCCAATCCTCTTCTTTTTGAGTGCCCTGCTGCCAGTCCTGGTTTCTCCCCCCTGCTGAGTGCCCCCCAATACCAAAGCTCCTCATTGGCTTACTGGCTATGATTGACAGTAGCAGGAGCCAGTGAGGAGGGAAAAGACCCAGGAAAACCACAGCTCATGCACATCGCTAGATCGAGATGGGGCTTAGGTAAGTACTAGGGGAGCTGCAACCAGAAGTTTTTTTACCTTCATGTAATGCATAAGGATAAAAAAACCTTCTGCCTTTAGAACCACTTTAACTTCACACCAAAAAAGTTTGCTTCACATCAGAGCCCCCAATCGTGTCAAGGTCCCCCATGAAATTAGAGCCTCCCCTCCATGTCAGATTCCACCTTATGACTTACGAGCCCTCCCCATCACGTCAGAGCTCCCCCATCACGTCAGGTCCTTCCCCCAATCACATCAGCAGTGCCCCCCCCCCAGAATCCTAGCATCATATCAAAAGCTCCCATCAGAGTTCCCCTATCCACCAGAGCCCTACCTTACTCCAGCAGCATGGTGGAAGGCAGAGCAGGTCTGGATGAAGTTGCACTCCATCCTCTCCTGAATGCTGGGGGTGGGCACTGCTTTCCACCTGTCCTGGACCAGCCCGTACCATGGCAGCGCATGTTGCCGATCTAAGGCAAACTGCACCCCATGTTCGCAGCACCCCAGGAAAACCCAAATGGTACCCTGTTTGGGACACACCTACAGAACGAAATGGGAACCTTCACAGTAGGGTGACCACATTTCCAAACTACCATTCAGGGACACCCTCCCTTCCCAAGAATCGGCTTGTGCTGTAACAAATCACAGCACAGTGATTGGACACAAGAGGCGGGATTTATGATTTCTCCAATCACAAGTAGGGGGCGGGATTGTGCTCCTCCAGGCATTCCTGGCCAGGACAAGTACTGTCAGTGAGTAAAGTGGTGATGTGGCAGCCTTTTTTTGGGGCATCAGATTGGCCGGGGGGGGGGTGGTTGTGTCAGTTTCATTCCGGGACACTGTATTGTCCTGGAATGAATGTGCCCGGGGCAGACCTGCAAAATGCGGGACTGTCCCGGGCAATCCGGGACATGTGGTCACCCTACTTTACAGGCACATTCATACACTGGCAAATCAGCAGCTTATAGGTAAGACTCTTGTCTTTCAAAACTGTGGTATTGGGTTCAGTTCACACCAAGGACCCCGCCTGTGTGAGATTTGGATTGGTGGCTAAATCTTTGCCAAACATCTGATAATTCAATTGGATCCCACCATAATATGCGGGTATAATATGAACAATAGAGTTTAGATGTTCTTAGGAAGCGGGGACTTATTGACTAGATTTTCCCACCGAAGAAGTAACCGTTCTATACGATTTGGAGAAAACAGACATACAAGTATAAAAGTAGATCCATGGCGTCCATGTTTTTTTTAGGGCAAATAAATTGAATTTCACTTTAAATAATCTTACCTGCCAAAAATTGGACCTCCCACAAGCTGAAGGATTCCAAAAACTGTCTGCAGGTAGCCGAAACCAACAGTGTCCAAGCCCAGGTTCTTCGCCAGATACTGAAATATGAGCCATCAAAGATAGATGGTTAGTTGGAAGGAAGGCATGGGTGATGGATAGAAAATGATGGAAGTTGTAGCAATGGTGGTATATGATTTGGTGAGTCATTATTTAATACTGCTGTTGGCCATATCTAAGCTTTCTCTTTTTTTTTTTGCATGCCGTGGACTATAAGTGATATTTTTTATACTTTACCATAGTGAGGCAACTGCAACAACATGCATATTTTCCAACAGTCTCCGGTTTCCGGGGACAGCCTTGGGACTTTGAAGACCTAGGAATAATGTCCCTGGTCTTCAATTAGTAATCCTGCCGCATTTCCTCACCAGAAATGACTACTTACGAAGATCCAATGTTATAGACACTTTCTAATACAATTATAACCATGCCGGCACCAGAATTAATTTTGCTTAGTATTAGAAATTAACTTTCTTACCTTTTTTTACAAGGCTATAAACTTATGTTGTTACCGTACATCTCTTCTCCCTGATAGTGGGGGCGGGGTTACAGAACACTGTGCAGGCACACAGCATACCTGTATTCCATAGTCCAGGGGTGTCAAACTGGCGGCCTTCCAGCTGTTGCAAAAATACAAGTCCCATCGTGCCTCTGCCTGTGGGAGCCAGCCTTGCAATGCCTCATGGGACTTGTAGTTTCGCAACAGCTGGAGGGCCGCCAGTTTGACACCTGTCTTGGGGGGGGGGGGGGGGGGCACAGTTTGGCATGTTCGCTTTGGACGCTAGATGAGCTTGTCCGGGAACTACCTGTAATGATCATAACAAAGCTTAGCTCCATTCCCTCCTGCCTTTCCTCCCTATTGCAAATGGAACTTTTGCTTTTTGTAATCCTCCCCCCCCCTCCAGTGTCACATTTTGGCACCTTTCAGGGGGGGGGGGGAGGGAGCAGATACTTCTGTAATACAGGTATTTGCTCCCACTTCTGGGCATAGATGACTGCGGTGACCTACGCCACGTCCGGCGCCTACTCCGTCCCACCCCGCTGTCTTCTGGGAGAGACACAGGTCCCAGAAGACAGCAGGGACCAGTGAGGACGCGCAGCGCGACTCGCGCGTGCGCAGTAGGGAACCAGGAAGTGAAGCCGCAGGGCTTTACTTCCTGATTCCCTTACCGAAGATGGTGGCGGCATCACCCGAGAGCCGAGGAACAGATCGGCTCTGGGACCCGACATAGCGGTTGCCCTGGACAGGTAAGTGTCCATATATTAAAAGTCAGCAGCTGCAGTATTTGTAGCTGCTGACTTATAATAATTTTTTTTCGGCGGACCTCTGCTTTAATGCAAAGGGTTAGTCCTAATGACCTGCAGCAAAGCTTCAGAGGTGGAATGGTTGGACCGAGCTTTAATTTTACAGGAAAAGCCAAGATTTGCAAATGACTTCAGCTGTTATATTTCTGGATCTACTAATCGATTGCTATACGCAGGGCTTTTTTTCAGCGGGAACGCGGGGAAACGCAGTTCCGGCACCTCCTGGACTGACTGTATGTAATGTCAAGGGGTGCTGGGGTGTGCTGCAGGGTATTGATGCTCACTGCTGGCGGATCTATTCTAGCTGGAGGGGGTCTATTTTTGCAGGGGGGTCTATTGTTGAGGAGGTCTAGTGTTGCTGGTGGGGGACCTATTGTTGCTGGGGGGGTCAGTTGTTGCTGAAGGATATCTACTGTTGGGGGAGGGGTCTATTGTTGATGGCTGCCAGACAGTCTATTAATGCTGGCTGTGCGGAGATCTGTTGATGCTGCCGGGAGTCTATTGTTGCTGGGGGGGCGATTTTGTTGTGGGTGGTACATTGTTAGGGGGATCTATTGTTGCTGGATGAAGGGGAAACCAAATTCCATACAAATTACTTAGCACAATAAAATTATACTTGGTTCTGTATTGTCTAAAAGGGGCGGTACTGGGAGGTGGGTAGGGGATGGAACCAAGGGACGTTGCTCGGAGGTGGGTAGGGCGGAGAAAACAAGTGACTCGGAAAAGGGGAGTTCCTGCACCTATTGTCTGAGAAAAAAAGCCCTGGCTATACGGTTTTAGCTGCCAGAAGCTGACCTCTGTATACGGGTTTTTTCAGCACATGCTCAGTTTAAATTGTGCAGGTCCGTCTTTAAATTTTTATTCACCGGAGCTGAAAATAAATGAATAAACTGTGATAATTGGGCATCTACCCCGGGTCCACGTATGTGCACTTCTGGCGTGTCTGCGTTTTCAGCAAAAAAAGGTGCATGCACCTTTCTCAAAGCGTGGCCCGCAGGGAAATCGCATGGTCACTTCTGCTAGAAACGCAGGCATGTCATTCTCATTTTGACCGCGCAATCTCCCTGCGGTACACGCATTGTGATTTTACATTCGTGGGGGGTGCCATTCAGGATGAATGGCAGCCCCGTGCATTTTCACAGAGCAGGGTGTTGTAACTGCAGGTAGTTAGGGAGGGGGGGGTGCGGGAATCGCAGCACTGCGATTCCACACGCAGAGGTGTGAACCAAGCCTTAGCCCTCGTTCACACTGAACACAGCTTTGAAATCAAATGAACGCGCACGATTTCAAAGCCGCATTTCAGTCCGACGTCAGGGGGTGACTTGAAAGACATCTGTGTGGGTTCCTGCACAGATGTCTATTAAAATCGCCCCCTGAAGTCTGCAAAAGTAGTGCAGGATGGAATTTTGGAAATCGGTGCAGCATCACCCAGATTGGGACGCTCCTATTGCCGGCAATAGGACCTGTCAAATCGCATGTCAAATCGCACCGATGTGAGCGGGGCTTGGTGTTCCGTGGTCCTCCAAGTCAGCATTGTGAGTAATAATTGCATTACACCGACATCACAGAAATGTTCCTGGAAATTATTTTACTTGGCAGCAAAGTAATGACTGAGGTTGTCATGCACGCTATAGAAGGAGGCTGTAAGCACAGTGACCTTTTCTACAATGGATCTCAGAATTGTCTGGGCTACTTACCGGCGTGACTGCAAATTGCATGAACAGGCTGGAGATGTCCAGGGCTGAGAGCAGGTAGGTGATCCTGATGACCTGCTGCTTGGATCTGGAGAGTCCGGGATCTGATGCCATTGCAGCCTGCATGCTCTGAACACTTGTGGAGGAATGAAGAGGATTTCTCTTTTCCTTTCCCCAGTTCCTGTGTGCAGAGCAAAGTTCAGACCAAGTCCCTCCCTTACAGCGACAGCTTCCATGGCAGCACTGCTGATCTATAGTAAATGATAGGGTGCAGGTTATGATTTTGCATACACTGGGTCGGGGATATAACTACAATTCATGCGACTTCTCGTTGCGGCACCTGGCAATGTCAGTTAGGACAATAGTGTAAATGACCCTGATGTAAGGTATGTGTACATCAAGAACAGGCAGCAGGAGAGCCATCAGCAGAGTCAGTACACTATGAAGGATCAATGCTGAGACAGGAAGGAGCAACAGTGCAGGGAATTCACTTTCAGGCTCCATTCACACTCTGACGGAGGCTCTTTACCATGTGATCAGCCGTGTCCAATCACGACTGGTCACGATGTAAACAGGAAGAGCCGTTGATCGGTTTTTCCTCACTCGCATTTGACACACGAGTAGAGGAGAGCCGATCGGCTGCTCTCCTGACAGGGGGGGGGTCTGTGCTGATTGTTTATCAGCACAGCCCAATCTCAGGGGCCCGCCCAGGAGGCCAGGACCACCAGGATTCCGCCAGGGCCACCAGGGAAATGCCAATCGGTGCCCATCCCCAATGCCTGTCAGTGCCATCATTGATGCCTATCAGTGGCACGTATCAGTGTTGCCTATCAGTGCCTACCAGTGCCACCCATGAGTGCCCATCAGTACCACCGATCAATGCCCTTCAGTGCTGTATATCATAGCTCCGAACTGTCCCTGATTTCAAGGGACTGTCCCTGATTTCGAGCAATGTCCCTCTGTCCTGCTCATTTGTCCCTCATTTTGGCCTGATCCATATAGTTGTGTAGCGCACACCCTCTCCCCACTCCCCTCTTTTAAAGTTTTCCAACTCGCACTGTCTCTGGTCTAGGGGTATGATAGGGGAGGGAGAGGGGTGAGCTACGCCAGGCTTCCACCACAGTTATGTATGTGGTCTCAGCAATGTCTCTTGTTACCTTCGGGTCTGTGCTGTGCATCGGATCCTCCCTCCAAGAGTTTCCTTTAAACCTCGTCCGCCAGAAATTGAGCCACACACCGTTAAAGTCCAACACTCCTTTATTTAGAACATAACATGGACTCTCTTGGCTTTAGAACAGAAAAGGAGGTGTGTGTACGAATAGGCCCAGACACAAGTTCTATCATCCACTCTCCTCCCTGAGAGTGATCTATGGTCTCCGCACGAGGGGAATTCTCCTTCCGGACGGTCTCCGACAAGAGACTCACCCGTCACCGGCAGTCTGCTGCACCGGGTCTTCAGATGAGGAGCTCTTCCCGGTCCATTACGCCCACCTCGGATTCAGGCATCCATCCCCGGAGAGCCTTAGGATCCATCCCTCGCGGAACTCCGTGTTGGGCACTGAGCTCCGGACCTCCATCCAAGTACCTCACCCCAGGACTAAAGGTGCCTGAGGTGGAACACGATCTCCAGTGGTCCTCTAGGCCGCCTAGAGGACGAACGCGAACCACCGTCCACAAGCTGAAGGTGCCTGGGACGAAGACCCCGTGATCAAGATGGCCGGCCCCTTTATACCCTCCCCCAGCAAGCACGGCGGGTTCCCCGCCCCACCATACCGCTGCCGAGGGAGGCCAAAAAGGAGGCTCCGCACACAGCGATATCCGTCCGTCAGCCCATGGTGACAGCGCCACCCAGTGGACCGCCGGAATATACCACCGGTGTCACCGAAAAGATTCAAAATTTACCCCGGGAAAGTAAGTACCCGCTACAGTTGTATATAAAATGCACTTTTTATCTTTCAAATAGTGTTTTCAAGTGCTAAACCTTTCATCCAATTTCTAAGTTGCTGCATTTATAAATTTTAAAAGCCAATATAAAGGAATAGTAGTGGTAAAAAAAAAGCACATGTGGATTTAATTAACCTTTTTTGGGGGTTAATTCTCCTTTAAGGGGGCGTGGCAGGGGGCGTGTTCTATGCCTACATATGTTTGCTAGTAGGTGTCCCTCATTCCCATCTCAAAATGTTGGGAGGTATGTGTATATCAGTGCCACCCATCAGTGTCGCCTATCAGTGCCGCCTATTAGTGCCCATCGTCAGTGCCCATCAGTGCCACCTCATTGGCAGGGCCGTCGGAACAGGACAGGCAAACCAAGCAACTGCTTGGGGCCCCAGCAGTCAGCAGTCCCGCGATAGTGTGAATTTTCCCACACAGCAGGAAGAGGAGCAAGAGGAGGCAGCACGGGAGGAGGTGGTAAGACAAACCCCCTCCCCTATCCACCCTAATGTCGGACGATCGGCGCCCCCCCTCCCACGATCGGCTCCCCCCTTGCTTCAAAATTCTGCCTGGGGCCCCCAAATTCCTTCAAACGGCCCTGCTCATTGGTGCCACCTATCAATGCCCTTCAGTTCTGCATATCAGTGCCACCACTCAGTGCTGCCTACCAGTGCCCATCAATGCCGCCTTATCGGTGACCATCAGTGAAGGAGAAAACTTACTTATTTACAAAATGTTATGACAGAAACAAAAGAAAACCTTTTTATTTTTTGCTCTTTTTTTTTTTTTTTTAGCAAAAAATAAAAACCGCAGAGGTGATCAAATACCACCAAAAGAAAGCTCTATTTGTGGGATTTTTTTTAATAAAAATTCTGTTTTGGGCACAGTGTAGCATGACCGCGCAATTGTCAATTAAATAGCGACCGCGCTGAAAGCTGAAAATTGGCCTGGGCAAGAAGGGGGTGTAAGTGCCTGATATTGAAGTGGTCAAGCTTTTTTTTATTCCAATGGGATCAAAAACGTTGGTGAGCCGCATTTATCAGCGTTTTTTGACGTTGGAGCGTTTTTACAGCTGAAAAACTCCTCTCAGAACCCACTAGTTTTGGAGTTTTTTTCCCAGCCAAAAAACAGTTGATAACAGGCAGCCTATGTGTGCATGGACACACAGGATAACATGCTGGAGAGTTTATTGACTGTAGAAAAAAAAGTCTGAGACAAAAACAGCAGCTGTAAAAAAGTCCAAAAATGTCCAGTGTGCATGAGGCCTTTTACTGTGATTTTTTATTTTATTTTACACAGTGGCCTAAATTGATGAAGAAATTCGTGTTTTTTTTTATTTGTTTTTTTTTTTTCATTTTTTTATTGGATATGTATTATAGCAGAAAGTAAAAAATCTATATATTTTTTTTCAAAATTGTCGTCTTTTTTTTTTTTTGTTTATAGCGAAAAAAAATAAAAACCGCAGAGGTGATCAAATACCACCAAAAGAAAGCTCTATTTGTGGGGAAAAAAGGACATAAATTTTATTTGTGTACAACGTCGCACGACCGCGCAAATAAAATAACGCAGTGCCGTATCGCAAAAAATGGCCTGGTCATGAAGGGGGGGTAAACCTTCCGGAGCTGAAGTGGTTAAGATGCGACTTTTGAGAGTTTACATGGCAGTTTATGGCACATCAGATTAGCGCAGGAACCTTCTTTAAGTCGCTGCGCCTTCAAGTCGCATAGATTCGAAATGGCTTCCATTGAAATACATGGGCTGCGACTTGTCATGCGTCTTTATGGGAGTTATTTACTAAAACTGAAGCGTGCAAAAAATTTGGTGCAGCTCTTAATGGGCATGTCAAATCGCATGCCAAATCGGAGCCTATTGCCCGCAACGACACCGGCCAAAATCGATGCGACTTTGCGGCGCCACACCAATTCCCCAAATTAGTTCCTGCACTGTACTACTTTTGGCGACTTCGGGGGGCGATTTCAATAGACATCTGTGCATGAACCCACATAGATGTCCTTCAAATCGCAAATCAGTTACATAGTCAGGTTGAAAAAGACACAAGTCCATCCAGTTCAACCAGTTCAGCTGAACTCGCACGATTTCACTCCCGCTGGTCAGTCCGGATTTCGGCCGCGATTACAGAGACATCTGTGCAGGTTTCTGCACAGATGTCAACGTAAATCGCGGGCCGAAATCACAAAAAGTACAGAAACTACTTTTTGAAATCGGTCCAGCACCGCAGATGCGGCGTCGCACCAATTAGGACGGTGCCATTGCCGGCAAATGCCGCCGATTTTACATGTCAAATCGCATGTCAAAACGCACCAGTGTGAACCAGGGCTCATTGTCAAAGCTTAATTGAACCACCTGAAGTTAGAAGCTGATTGGCTCCCATGCACAGCTGCACCAGATACTGAGTGCTCCAGTTTTAGTAAATCTGCTCCAATGTGTCCAAAGTTGCATGAAAAGTCACACAAGTGCAAATGGAGCCTAGTAGTATATTAAACCCTCTGCGTTTTTTTTTATTTAACCACTTCAGCCCCGGAAGATTTACCCCCCCCCCCCTTCATGACCAGACCATTTTTTTGCGATACAGCACTGCAACATTTTAACTGTCAATTGCGCGGTCGTGCGACGCTGTACCGAAAAAAAAATTGACGTCCTTTTTTTCCCACAAATTGAGCTTTCTTTTGGTGGTATTTGATCACCTCCGCAGTTTTTATTTTTTGCACTATAAACCAAAAAATACTGACAAGTTTGAAAAAAAAAACAATATTTTTTAACTTTTTGCTATAATAAATATCCCCCCAAAAAAATAGAAAAAATTTAATTTCTTCCTCAGTTTAGGTCGATATGTATTCTACATATTTTTGGTAAAAAAAAAAGAAATAAGCGTATATTGATTGGTTTGTGCAAAAGTTATAGTGTCTACAAAATAGGGGATAGATCTATGGCATTTTTATTATAATTTTTTATTTTTTAGCGGTGATCAGCGATTTTTAGCGGGATTGCGGCGGACAGATAGGACACTTTTTTTGGGGACCAGTGACATTTATACAGCAATCAGTGCTATAAAATGCACTGATTACTGTATAAATGACACTGGCAGGAAAGGGGTTAACACTAGGGGGCGATCAAAAGGTTAAGTGTTCCCTGGGAGATGCTTCCAACTGTGGGGGGATGGGACTGACTGGGAGTAGAGAGAGATCGCTGTTCCGGATCACTAGGAACAGACGATCACTCTACTCCCCTGACAAAACGGGGATCTGTTTGTTTACATTGACAGATCCCCGTTCTGCCTCTGTGGAGCGACTGTGGGTGGCCGGCGGACATCGCGGCTGCCGGCCCTGCGCATCAGCTTTCCAGCCGTGCAGCGGGCGCGCGCGCCTGCTATAGCTGTTAAAGGGACTGACGTACAGCTACGGCGATTCGTGGGAACGAGCCGACCTGCCGCTGATTGACGACGGCTGGTCGGCAAGCGGTTAACCACTTGGCTGCCGGGGCAATATCTAAAAAAAATTCCGCACACTTTATTTTTTAAAGTACACTCCCAAAAGTATATATTTTCTGAAAGTAGAGACCCTAGAGAATAAAATGGTGGTAGCTGCAATCTTTTATGTCGCACTGTATTTGCGCAGTTTATCGAATGTATATTTTCAGGAAAAATACACCAAAACAAATTTTAGTGCAAAATGTATATATGGTAAGTGAATGTGACAGCCAACATAAACCATGTGTCCATGAGATCCTCCACCGTCATCAAGGGACATCAGCTAGAACCCTGTGCACCACCCATAACAAGATGGAAGAGTTTGCTTTCTATCTGGTTTATGTTGGTTGTCACATTCACTTATATTATCTGGTGAGTACATACTGTATAGCACTACCCCCTGCAGGGGCTGCTGGTAACTGGCTCCCCTATTGCTGCACAGCCAGGCAATGCACATTTTTCACTTGCATCCGAACACAAGAAATCAGTCCCTGGGCTTGTTTTTGTTGGGGATAATAACTTGGATGGGGTAGAGGGGTTATGGGATGCCCAACTTGACTGAAACAGATGGGGGACAACTTACAGAGAAAAGTTCCTGGACTGTTCACCTTCCTGGACACAATCAGTCTTTAACCACTTGCCTACTAGACATGTGCACTGCCAAAAATGTAGTTCGGTTTAATTCCATTTGTTGTTTTGTTTTTGTTTTTCGGGTCATTCGTTATGATCGAAATTCGTTTTTCAAATAAATTTGGAAATTTGACATCTGAAAATTCGGAAATTTGAAATCCAAAAATTCGAAAGCCAAAAATTCGAAAATCCCAAAATTTGGAAATTCGAAAATAAGAAAATTTGAAAATCAGAAACTAATAACGAACTATTAAATTATAGGTATTGTAGTTTCCTTTCAAATTTGGCTGTTAGTGAACGTAACGAATACAAACTTATCCGAAGTTAGAAATAATCCTAAATAACTAATGCTGCATCTAAACGAATGGAACATAACGAATAATTAATAATTAAATAATAATAATATTTTTTTTTATTAGTAAAATTATTGTTTATTATTAATTTGTGACATTCCATTCGTTTAGATGCGGCATTCGTTATTTTGGATCATTCGTAACTTCGGATAAATTCGTATTCATTACGTTCACTAACAGCCAAATTTGAAAGAAAATTCCAAAACCTCTAATTGAATAGTTATTATTAGTTGGTTAGTTATTTCAAATTTTGGGGTTTTTGGATTTTCATTCTTTCGAATTTCCGAGTTTTCGAATTTGTCGAATTTCGTCGAAAAACGAATTCGGAACGAAACAAATTGCACATGTCTATTGCCCCTTTCCTGCCCAGTAAGGATGAGCTCCGGCGTGTTCGCATAGAACACGTGCAGAGCCCGCCAGGAAGTCGGCACCGCGCTGCGCTAATCACAGCCAGGGAGACATTTCTCGATCTTTGCAGCCGAGCATCGGGACAATGTCTCCCTGGCTGTGATTAGCGCAGCGCGGTGCCCACTTCCTGGCGGGCTCTGCACGTGTTCTATGCGAACACGCCGGAGCTCATCCTTACTGCCCAGGCTGGGTTTCCGCTTTCAGCGCTGTCACACTTTGAATGGTTGTGATCCTCCATATTTAAGGGCTGACTCAGCCACCCTGCCAGGCCTGGCCACCACATTTTATTAAACCTTCATTAAAATGTATTGAACCGTAAATGAAGGAGAAGCTGCAAAGCAATGCAGGGAATCCAGGAAATTGTGTAAAGAGATGGCCAACACACAGGCAGCACTCAAAACTTGAGTTTTTTTTTTTTAAACACCACGGTGATAGTTGCAGCTTATGCAATTGTTCGTGTTACTTGTAAATACAATGTGACTTCCTGTCTCCTCTCGATTCTCTAGGCATCCATCACCAGTGTGGGCATCTGAAGCCCGGTCAGACTTTCTTTGGGGATACAGTACAGTTGGCTACCCAGCATGCACCTCCCGATCTCACACCTGCGCAGTGTGAACAAAGCGAGGCGCACTCGGCAAGGCGTAGAGGATGCCCGTTGACTGCTGGGATTGATGACGCCTATATACCAGTAGACAACATGCAGAAGGATATGACGTACCTCACCGCTGCGAGGTAATGCTACAGAGGTGCAGCTCTTCAGGCTACTTGTACTGCGGCAGGTTGGCACAGCTGTGCCAATCGCCGTCATTGTACGTCGGCTGCTTTAAGAAGCTATAGGGGGGGCGCGCGTGACGCCGGAGTCGATGCACGTGGCCAGCGGGATTAGAAATGGTGATCTGTCTCCTCTTCCAGTCAGTCCCCTCTCCGCACAGATGGGAACACTTAACCCCTTGATCGCCCCCTAGTGTTAACCCCTAACCTGCCAGTGACATTTATACAGTAATTAGTGGCTATTTTTAGCTCTGATCGCTGTATAAATGTCACCAGTCCCAAAAAAGTGTCCGCCGCAATGTCGCAGTCCCGCTAAAAATTGCAGATCGCCGCCATTACTAGTAAAAAATAAATAACAAAAATGCCATAAATATATCCCTTATTTTGTAGACGTTATAACTTTTATGCAAACCAATCAACATACGCTTATTGCGATTTTTTTTTGATTTTTTTTACAAAAATATGTAGAAGATTACATATCGGCCTAAACTGATGAAGAAATTTGTGAGGGATATTATAGCAAAAAGTTAAATATATTGTTTGTTTTTTTTTTCAAAATTGTCGCTCTTTTTTTGTTTATAGCACAAAAAATAAAACCGCAGAGGTGATCAAATACCACCAAAAGAAAGCTCTATTTGTGGGGAAAAAAGGACGTCAATTTTATTTGGGTACAGCATCGCACGACCGCGCAATTGTCAGTTAAAGCGACGTAGTGCCGTATCGCAAAAAATGGCCTGGCCATTAAGGGGGCAAATCCTTCCGGTCCTTAAAGGGGTTGTAAACCCTCATGTTTTTTCACCTTAAAGCGGAGCTCCACCCAAAAATGGAACTTCTGCTTTTCGGAACCCCCCCACTCTCCGGTGTCACATTTGGCACCTTTCAGGGGGGAGGGGGGTGCAGATACCTGTATAATACAGGCATAGGTGTGCGCAGCCTATTGCATTAGGGTGTGCACCCCAAAGCTCAAACACATACTATCAATCACTCATGAAAAAGGGAAGGGGCCGGTAAGTTACATATTTACCGACACCTTCCTCCACTCATCCTAAAACATCACTGCAGCAGCAGCCGGAGGGAGAGGAGAGTAGGGAAGCCGGGAGTGCTGCGGGGGGGGGGAAGGAGGGGGGGAGCCAGGGCAGTAGGGGGGAGTCTTTGCTGCACAGGGTGATTAGGGTGTGCCTGGGCACACCTGGCACACCCTGTGCGCACGCCTATGAATACAGGTATTTGATTTGATATGGGATTTGTACTCCCATAGGAGCGCGTCTAGGCACAAAGAGAGCCTAAAGTCACCCACTCCCGGGCAGTGACTCCCGTGGGAGCCACGGCCTCCCCCCCCCCAGCTGTGTTTGGGAAACACTCGGCTCCCAGAACAGAGCGGGGACCAGTAGGATAGCGTAGCGCGGCTCGCGCATGCGCAGTAGGGAACCGGGCAGTGAACCACTTCACTTCCCGATTCCCTCACCGAGGATGGCAGCGGGGGTAGCCGAGAGACGAGCAATCGCTCGCCTTCGGCTGCCGACATCGCTGGACTCCAGGACAGGTAAGTGTCCATTTTTTAAAAGTCAGCAGCTGCAGTATTTTCGGTGGACCTCCTCTTTAATGCATCAAGGTGAAAAAACTTCTGTCATTGAGCAGTCCCCCGTTTTACTCACCTGAGCCCGTTCGTTCCCCTGCTGGAGACGCGCTCTACCTCTCTGGCCGGGGTTCTCGGCTCTTGATTGGGTAGAACTGATAGCAGTGCAGCCATTGGCTCCCGCTGCTGTCAACCAAATCCAATGACGCGGGGGGCGGGGCCGAGTCTGGCATTCTGTGTCTATGGGCGCAAATGCTGGACTCGGGAGCGCGCCCAGGGAGAGCACTTCTCCTGGGGGGGTTTATCGATGCGGAGAGGAGCCACGAGAGCCGTTGGGGGACCCCAAAAGATGGTGATTGGGGCCACTCTGTGCAAAATGAACTGCATAGTGGAGGCGAGTATGATGATATGTTTGTTATTTTTATTTTATTTTTTAAAAGAGGGTTTACAACCCTTTTTAAGTGGTTAAACATTGGAAAAAAAAAATCCCGAACATTGATGGCATAGCGGTAAGCAATGCTTGGGGCCAAAGTGCAAAAAATAGGGTGGAACTCCGCTTTAAGTAAGCTTATTGTCAAAAATAACTATCTTAGTCCACTTTAGCTAAACTTGAAAGAAAAATTATAGAGGTCATTGTGAAACAAAATAATATCTGAACCAAAGGCTCTACGGCTACGCTGACAGCTTTCATTCCCAAATTTTTGTTTCCTGGACAACTTTCAATATTTCATGTGTTTTTTTTTTTATTTTTTGTTTAGAGTGGTTTGGTCGATGTAGTTATATATTTCAGCCACTAGAGGTCTCTGCAATCCAGGAATTCTGTGCTTGTTGTAGTGATGAAGTAACAAATGCTGACACTTATTTATTTATTTTTTACTGATCTGAAATGAGATGCATTGTGGTCTATAGTACCATGCACAGAGTACAGAGCAGTAATACAGAGTACAGAGCAGTAATACAGAGTACAGAGCAGTAATACAGAGTACAGAGCAGTAGTACAGAGTACAGAGCAGTAGTACAGAGTACAGAGCAGTAGTACAGAGTACAGAGCAGTAGTACAGAGTACAGAGCAGTAGTACAGAGTACAGAGCAGTAGTACAGAGTACAGAGCAGTAGTACAGAGTACAGAGCAGTAGTACAGAGTACAGAGCAGTAGTACAGAGTACAGAGTACAGAGCAGTAGTACAGAGTACAGAGCAGTAGTACAGAGTACAGAGCAGTAGTACAGAGTACAGAGCAGTAGTACAGAGTACAGAGCAGTAGTACAGAGTACAGAGCAGGAGTGCAGTAATACAGAGCAGGAGTGCAGTAATACAGAGCAGGAGTGCAGTAATACAGAGCAGGAGTGCAGTAATACAGAGCAGGAGTGCAGTAATACAGAGTACAGAGCAGTAATACAGAGTACAGAGCAGTAAAACAAAAAAAATATATATTATTTTCATTTTAGATCAGGGCCGGTGCAAGGATTTTTGTAGAATTTTTTGTGTGATACCCGCGCTTATATATACTATGAAACGCCTTGTTTTCCTAAATAATGGGATATGCTGTGTAAAATTAAACTCAACACCCAACCAAAATCAAAAATCACTAATAACTGCCAAAGAAACTCTCTTAGTGAGAATGCAGGGAATGCCGCTGCAATATAGGTGTAATAAACCTTATAGTAGCTATATACGTATTTTTTTACAGCGCTGTCCCTTTAAATACTCTTCTACGTACATTAATTAAAATAGTGGCAAAATTAGTCCATATAAAGTGCAATCTTCAAAGTGAAGAAGTGCCAATTGCAGAAAAACTCTTTAACCGCTTCCCGCCCGCCGTCATATGACGTCCTAGACTTTGAGTGGAGATATCTGAATGATGGGTGCAGCTGCAGGCATCATTCAGATATGATTATTTTCTGCCGGGACTCCCTGCACCATAAGAACAATCAATAGCGGCTGTTCAGCCACTTGATCGTTCTTACAGGCGGCGGGAGGGGACCACATAGTCCCCGGCAGTCTCTATGACCTTCAGAGGCCTGGGCTTGACGTTATGACGTCACGCCTGGCAGATGTAAACACTGCCGTGTACTCGGCTGGAAAGGCAGAGATTGTTTTGTTTTTTGTTTTTGTTTTTTAAATCTCAGTCTTTCCTGCCTGGAGGAGAGATATGGGGTCTGTAAAGAGGACCTGTCATGTCCTATTACAAGGGATGTTTCCATTCCTGGTAATTAGGAATAAAAGTAATAAAAAAAAATTAAAGGGAAAGTGTAAAAATATATTTTTTTAAATAAAATAAACAATAAAAAAATAAAAATAAATGAAAGTGCCCCATCCCTGCATGCTCGCACGCATAAATGAACGCATAGGTACGTCGCGCCTACTTATGTAAATGGCGTTCAAACCACACATGTGAGGAATCGCCACGAACATTAGAGCAAGAGCAATAATTCTAGCCCAAGACCTCCTCTGTAACTCTAAAAAAAACGCGTTTGAAACATTGCTGCGCAAATACTGTGTGACATATATTGCAATGACTGCCATTTTTTTCCCTAGCGTCTCTGCTAAAAAAAACATATATAATGTTTGGGGGTTCTGAGTAATTTTCTAGCAAAAAAAAATTATGATTTTTACATGTAGGATAGGAGTGCCAGAAAAGGCCCGGTATAGAAGTGGTTAAAGTGCATGAGGTTCTTCAAAGTGCTCCACGGTATTGTGCTCCCCTCGTGTGTCCCCACTCACCAGCAAACACTGGAGCCAGGCATTTAACAGTTTGTATTCTGATGTAATAGGACTGATTCACAGTATATTTCTCCTTCTCCACTCCTCCGTGTCCTTGCCCGGGTCAGTGTGTTATTGCCATGCCATACAATCACAAGGGAATCTCCATAGTGTCATACTGTTGTAATAAAAATATATACAAAAAAATACACTTAGAATGTAGCAGTAAGGCCCCGTTCACACAGGGGCGGCACGACTTCGGGGGCGACCTCGGCGGTGCGATCTCAAGACGACTTGAGACGCCCGCCGAGGCGATTTGCATAATGACTTCTGTATAGAAGTCAATGCAAGTCGCCCTGCGTCGCCCCCAAAAGTAGTACAGGAACCTTTTTCTAAGTTTTTCTAAGCGACTCAGGTCACGCCGTTCACGCGCGTCATGACGTCACTACACGTGGACGCGTGGTGCCCATTTTGCTCATAATGTTATAAATACAGGATGATCATACAATTGGTTGCCATTTTCTTTTCATCACCATGGACCTTATATGGTACTCCTGACGAAGCTCATTTAGTGAGCGAAACATGTAGAGATAAGGTATTTTTTGCGCTTATTTTTTTCATACTTTGGGGTGTCACATGGGTCACATGGTCTATTGCAGTGATGGCGAAACTTGGCACCCCAGATATTTTGGAACTACATTTCCCATGATGTATTTCCCACTTTGCAATGTAGATGGACATCATGGGAAATGTAGTTCCAAAACATCTGGGGTGCCAAGGTTCGCCATCACTGGTCTATTGGGATGGTGAACAAACTGTTTATGTAGATATGAGAGCTCTTTTTTGCCTGAGACTAACGAGTGGCTTGGATGCATGACACCATACCACACCAAAGGGAGTTTGTCTCTGAGGCTGTGGGGAAGCTTTTGGAGTTGAGGCACCTCGCCTCCCAGAGCCGTTTTTTCCTTTTCTCATGCCCCGAGATCCCCGGTACACAGGATAGAAGTCAGGCAAATGAAAATCCCATAAATAACGGATAAAATGAGCAGGTATATGCGGAGCTCCTCTCACACACGTCCGCTCAGCTTGCCAGCTTGACCACGCCCCCATGTAATGGAGTACTTTAGGGACCAGTGGCGGTGCGTCCATAGAGGGCGCAGGAGCGCCGCCCCCTCTCTCTTGCACCCGGCAATCTTTAATATATAGATTCATGCATTGCATGAATCTATCTATTGTCGCCGCTGCCGCCCCCTATTCAGGTGTCCGGCCCCTTGTCAGGCGCCGGGAATCTGAATTACAGCGGCGGGGGTGTTTTTGGAAGTGCCTGATTAGAGCCGTGGGCTCTAATAGGTGTCCTGATTAGAGTCGTGGGCTCTAATAGGCTTCCAAATTGATAAACAGCGGGCGCACTGCTGTGCGTTCACTGCTTACACAGTGCTGTGTTAGGGAATCGAATAAATCTCTTCCCTAACACTGACCCGCCTCTCAGCCAATCCGGTGCACCGGGTCGGCATCCAATCATAGCAGAAGAGGACGGGAGAAGACATCGAGGACTCGGAGGGAGCGTGGAGGAATGCGCTGACCCGAGACAGGTAAGTGCCGGGCGGGGGGGGGGGGACACTGGCGGCAATTGATGGGGCAAACTGGCGGCAATTGATGGGGCAAACTGGCGGCAATTGATGGGGCACACTGGCGGCAATTGATGGTTACAGTGACTGCGCTTGATGGGCACAGTGGCTGCATTTGATGGGCACAGTGGTGGCAATTTATGGGTACAGTGGCTGCATTTGATGGGCACAGTGGCTGGGTTTGATGGGCACAGTGGCTGGGTTTGATGGGCACAGTGGCTGGGTTTGATGGGCACAGTGGCTGGGTTTGATGGGCACAGTGGCTGCGTTTGATGGGCACAGTGGCTGCGTCTGATGGGCACAGTGGCTGCGTCTGATGGGCACAGTGGCTGCGTCTGATGGGCACAGTGGCTGCGTCTGATGGGCACAGTGGCTGCGTCTGATGGGCACAGTGGCTGCGTCTGATGGGCACAGTGGCTGCGTCTGATGGGCACAGTGGCTGCGTCTGATGGGCACAGTGGCTGCGTCTGATGGGCACAGTGGCTGCGCCTGATGGGCACAGTGGCGGCGAATTGATGGGCACAGTGAGGCTGCAATAGATGTTTTTTTTTTTTTCAGTTTGCGCCCCCCCCCCCCCCTAAAAAAATTTGAGCACCAGCCGCCACTGTTAGGGACCACCATAGTAAGGGGACAGTATTCCACTGACCACCATTGTGAAGTACTACAATTTTTATGGACTGCATTTCTTTTCTGATCATTATTTTAACTTTGACATATGGAGCAATCCTGGATGTCCAATATACTACGTACACCACATCCCTTCTTCTTTATCCTTATAGATCTACAACTGCTCACACTAGTGCCCCACCAGCTGTAGGTAGAAGAATAATTAGCCGGGGTTCCCTGAGACCTGAAAGTAATTTTTAAGGGTTTCTCCTCCATGATAGAAAAGGATGAGTATGTCTGCTCCAGAGGATGCCCACTTGTGTAAACTGGAAGTCCCACAGTGAGTTACAATGATTTATTAGCATATGCAAATACACAGCCAGAGATTGCCTATGATGGAAAAATGTCAGAAAGTGCTATCCTGGCTGTTTGTACTTTTGGAATACATTATATGATCAGTAGAAAGGACTTTATATAGACATACTGCGAGGATAAAGGGTCACACATTTCTTAAGGAGAAATTGTTATATATTTTTATACCCAAGAACTTGACGGGAGATCATTTTTTTTGTATATGATGTTTTGATACTTTTTAGTACGATTTAGTTTACATAGATATGAATCAATACATACTGTAGATATTTGGGATGTAGTGACTTTATGTTCAATTTTTTTTTGTCTGTTGTAATATATTATGCTCAATCTCCTTGCAGTGTTAAATTTGGCAGCACATTTCGATTTAGTTTTAGTCTTAGGACTAAAATGGCATTTTAGTTTTAGTCCCATTTTAGTCTTCTGCAATTGTTTTTAGTTTTAGTCGTATTTAGTCGACTAAAATCTCCAGGACATTTTAGTCGACTAAAACTAATTTTAGTCATCTAAAATCGAATGGGTGTAATTAAATTGTAATGCATTATTTAACATTTCTCTACAATGTCCAAACTCATTATATACTGCTGGAGTGAAAAATCAAATATGTTATTGTAGCGGGTATGTACTTTCCTGGGTGTAATTTAAATCTGGCAGAGACACCAGTGATGTGTAGTTCCCTGCGGCCCAGCAGGTGGCGCTGTCGCCATGGGCTGGGGTTGAACCATTGCTGTGTGCCGAGCCTCCTTTTTGTCCTCCCTCGGCAGCGGTATGGTGGGGCGGGGAACCCGCCGTGCTTGCTGGGAGAGGGTATAAAGGGGCCGGCCATCTTTGTCACGGGGTCGAGTCCCAGGCACCTTCAGCCTGAGGGCGGTGGTTCGTGTCGGTCCTCTAGACGGCCTAGGCCTAGAGGACGCCCGGAGGTCATGTTCCATTCCAGGCACCTTTAGCCTGGGGTGAGGTACTCGGATGGAGGTCTGGAGCTCAGTGCCCAACACTGAGTTCCCCGAGGGAGGGAGGTCCTGGGGAGTGGGTGCCCGAGTCCGGAAGGCGTAGTGGACCGGGGGGGAGCTCCTCACTTGAAGACCGGGTGCAGCATATTGGCAGTGACGGGTGAGCCTCCCATCGGAGACCGCCTGGAAGGAAATTCCCTCTCGCTCGGAGACCACAACCCACTTTCAGGGAGGAAAGTGGAGAACACATTGTGTCTGGGCCTACTCGCATCCACACCTCCTATGTTCTGTTCTCCAAGGGAGTTCAACTGATTGTGTTCATTCAAGAAGAATAAAGGAGTGTTGGACTTTAATGGTGTGGGGCTCATTTCCTGACAGACATTGTTCAAGGTAACTCTCGGTGGAGACTCCAGGTGCACAGCACTGACCCGAAGGTAAAGGAAGAACTTTGCTCACACCGCACTGACATCTGTGGTGAAGGCCAGGCGTGGTGTCCCCGCTCCTCCCCTCTAAGGTACCCCTAGACAAGAGAGAGATGAGCTGATGCAGAGAGGGGAGTAAGGAGGCCGCTACATTATTATAGAGGTATGAACATGCACTACAGACCAGTGTTAATTTTGAAGTCAAGTTTCAATTTACCGTATATACGCGAGTATAAACAGAGTTTTTCAGCACATTTTTTTGTGCTGAAAATGCCCCCCTCGGCTTATACACGAGTCTGTGTCCATCTTCACCTTTGTGCGCCTGATCCCGGCCAGCCGTAGGTCCCCTGGCACACATGTAGCCCCACTCTTTCTCTACATGTGTGCAAAGTTTGTTGTCCGGGGGACCTACGGCCGGGGAGCATTGATTTTTTTCAAAGCCGGGCACCCCTTCCATAGACTCCCATGTTAAACGTCAGCCTAGTCACACAACGCCGGAGATCAGGTAGGGAGATTGGGCACAGTAGGGCACAGTGAGGCATGCAGATGGACACCCTAGGCTTATACTCGAGTCAATACGTTTTCCCAGCTTTTTTGTGGTAAAATTAGGTGCCTCGGTTTATATTCGGGTCGGCTTATACTCGAGTATATACGGTAGTTTTAGTCTTAGTCTTTTGACTAAAATGGCATTTTAGTTTTAATCCCATTTTAGTTTTCGTCGTATTTTAGTCATCTCAGTTGTTTTAGTCGTATTTTAGTCGACTAAAATAGTATTCATTTAGTCGACTAAAGTGTTTTAGTCGACTAAATTAACACTCTCCTTGGCTGTTTAGCTAAGATCGATTGTAGTATGTGTTCTTATCAGTTGCTGGGGAAAGACCCTGGTCAGGAAACACCATAGAAGTCAATGGTGACTGGATTCGGGTGGGTGGTACATGTGGCACTCCCACTGCTAATCAACTGATCGATCAAATTTTCTCTATGATGTCACCTGGGATTTCTGGAGGTAAGATTTAAATTACCGCAGCTGGGAATCATTTGGTGGCGGGAGTGCAGCATGTACAGATCGATGGGTGATCATTTTATGAAACGCCAAATCCAACACCATAGAAGTCAATGGTGACTGGATTCGGGTGGGTGGTACATGCGGCAGTCCCACTGCTGATCAACTGATCAAATTTTGTCTGTCATCTGGGATTTCTGGTGGTAAATTTAAATTACTGCAGCTGGGAATCTGTCATTTGGTTGCGGGAGTGCAGCATGTCCAGATCGATGAACGATGGGTCATTTTTTGCATCAAATTCAGCGCACTTCTAGCTTTTCAGAGCCAAATCTGCAATGTTTATAGTGAATTTATGTTTTTTCAAACGGCAACCATAGCCCTGAATTCTACCTAACTTCTTGCACTCCTCCTATAGGGTACAAAAAAACTGTTTGAAATCCCTCCTTAAATGCATTAAATATTTTTTTTCCGAAAAAAACTCAATTTTGGCATTCTAAATTTCGCCGTCTGTATACAATTGTACCAACGTCATCTTCTATGTGACCCCGGGTGAGCCGCGTTACCCCGCCGATCGCTGACTAATTCATACCAGATTTATGTGCTGCTTCATATGACTCATATGGTTTTATCGCAGGCTGTTTTATATAAAGTCCCTGTTAAAGGGGAAAGTACGTAGGCTTCCTTTTTTTTTGTCTTGTGTCCGCCCAGGCTTGCGTCTCAACGCGGCGGACAATGGCTGGATACAAAAAAGCCCCACAACGCAGTGAGCGAGCTATCAAGGACAAGACACCTGGGCCCACAAGAGAAGACCATAAAAGGCCAGGACAATGGCTGGGAAGCCCCAGGGGTAATAAAGCTTATCTGCATTCACCACCCTGAGATTAGGGCAGGGGAAAATCCACACCACTTTAATCTGAAGGTCTGGCAGCTTTTCAGATATGACCCTCATTTGTCAATGAGGAGGAGGAGGAGGAGGAGGGGAGGGGGGACATGTGTTCTCTTCTGTCTAAGCCATTGTTACTTGCCAAACACCAACATAAATATAGTCTGCGGCTTGATCTGTCATTACGCATCAGGAGGGAGACGTTTGTCAACTTCGCCATATTATTAAAGTTTTTTTTTTTTGTTTTTTTTTTTAAATAGTCTGTCCAATGCATTTAGAGGTCATCAAAGTAAACTGTAGAGTTTTTTTTTTTTTTTTTCTTTGTAGTCCACATACGCTTTAGATTAAATGACGACTTCTAGGCTATCCATAGGCAATATCGATCTTATAGAGGAACTGCAGTCCGCTCACATTATTTGTAATAAAAACATCTTCCCTCCAACCACTTTGCATATTTTATATATACTGTGATTCTGTACTTGCCAAATATGCTGCAGAAATCTCCCTCCACTGAGTCTGGCTGCATCCCACAGCTCCCAACTGTCCCTGATTTCAAGGGACTGTCCCTAAATCGAGGGACTGTCTCTGATTTTGAGGGACTGTCTCTGATTTTGAGGGACTGTCTCTGATTTTGAGGGACTGTCTCTGATTTTGAGGGACTGTCTCTGATTTTGAGGGTCTCTCTGATTTTGAGGGTCTGTCTCTGATTTTGAGGGTCTGTCTCTGATTTCGAGGGACTGTCTCTGATTTTGAGGGTCTGTTCTTCGAAGGGACTGTCTCTGGTTTCAAAGGGACTGTCTCTGATTTTTAGGGACTGTCTCTGATTTTGAGAGTCTGTCCCTGATTCCGAGGGTCTGTCCCTGATTCCGAGGGTCTGCCCCTGATTCCGAGGGTCTGCCCCTGATTCCGAGGGTCTGCCCCTGATTCCGAGGGTCTGCCCCTGATTCCGAGGGTCTGCCCCTGATTCCGAGGGTCTGCCCCTGATTCCGAGGGTCTGCTCCTGATTCCGAGGGTCTGTTCCTGATTCCGAGGGTCTGTTCCTGATTCCGAGGGTCTGTTCCTGATTCCGAGGGTCTGTTCCTGATTCCGAGGGTCTGTTCCTGATTCCGAGGGTCTGTTCCTGATTCCGAGGGTCTGTTCCTGATTCCGAGGGTCTGTTCCTGATTCCGAGGGTCTGTTCCTGATTCCGAGGGTCTGTTCCTGATTCCGAGGGTCTGTTCCTGATTCCGAGGGTCTGTTCCTGATTCCGAGGGTCTGTTCCTGATTCCGAGGGTCTGTTCCTGATTCCGAGGGTCTGTTCCTGATTCCGAGGGTCTGCCCCTGATTCCGAGGGTCTGCCCCTGATTCCGAGGGTCTGTCCCTGATTTTGAATAAAGTCCCTCTGTCCTTCTCATTTGTCCCTCATTTTGGTCTGATCTCTATAGTTGTATATTAAATGCACTTTTTATCTTTCAAATAGTGTTTCCCAGTGCTAAACCTTTCATCTGATTTTTAAATTGCTGCATTTTTACATTTCAAAAGCCAATATAAAGGAATAGTAGTTGTAAAAAAAAGCAGTTGTGTGTTTAACGAATTCTTTTTTTATTGTAGAATTCTCCTTTAAGGGGGTGTGGCAGAGGTGTGTCTTATGCCTACATCATTTTGCTAATGGGTGTCCCTCATTCCCATTTCAAAAAGTTGGGAGGTATGGCAGCCATTTTAACCGTGGGCAGCTGAAGCTGCTGCCTGTTCGCTTCCTGAATTTACACAGACACACAGAGAGACACACCTCCAGCTCTGCAGCTCTCACTGTACATGATGTCATAAGTCTAGGCTTTTTACCAGACAAGAAGCATGAAGTGGGCTGTATAAGGGATTTATTTACTGGCAGAAAAAAAATGTTTTACTATCGAAAGTTAAAACAACAACAAGGGCAGAAGATTTAATAGATGGAAGGATGAAAAAATGACTGAAGGTCCGCTTAAACCTCTTGCCGCCCACATAACGCAAAGAGGGCGGGCTTTAACCACTTGAATACCAGGACTTTTCTGGCACCTTATATATATATATAATGTAGCGGGTATTTAAATTTAGGGGAGGCATCTGGGTGGTAGTGTAACCCAGATGCACTGATTGTTAGGGAATTTGGGACCATTTGTTGTTCATGGAGGACTCTGTGGTGTGAGGTTCCCTTCGGCCTGTGGGTGGCGCTGTCGCACTGGGCCGGGGTTGAACCCTCACTGCAGTACTGTGGCCTTTTTGTCCTCTTCCGGCGGTTGTACAGCAGGGCGGGGAACCTGCTCTGATGCTGGGGAGAGGGGATAAAAGGGGGCGGACGCCCTGAACACGGGGTTCAGAGTCGGAGGTCAGAGTCGCGCCCAGGCACCTTCAGCCTGGGCGCCGGCGTTCCGGAGTTCCGGGCCCAGGTGCCCTTGACCTGGCCGGAGCGACAGATGGAGTCCATCCCAGGCACCTTTAGCCTGGGGTGAGGTACTATTGAGGAGGCCTGGGGCCCAATACCTTCGACTGGGTCCCGCAAGGGTGGAGGAATCTGAGGGGGCCCTAAAGCCTTGGGTGCCCGAGTCTGAGACGAGGAGGCTGGTGAGCGGAACTTCTCCGGATAGTCCGGTGCAGCATTTGCCGGTGACGGAGGGGCCTCTGGTAACTCTCTTGGATGGATGTCTTCCCTCTGACAGGGGCTGCGCCTAGCGAAGGTAATTCACTTTCTGTTCTACACAGTCGGTGGCAGCGGCTGTGCGCCATAACCATTGGTGACACCACAATGGTTAGTTCTATCTAAGGATTGTGCCTCGACCTACTCCCCACCTATACTGAACTGTTCTTTGGGTCACAAACTGTCTGTGCTAAATGACTATTTATTGCTATCAGAGAATAAATACGAGTTGGACCTTTTCAGTGGTGTGGAACTCCAGTTACTGGGAGCAGAGGGGGTCATTTACAGAAAAGACTTGGCTCTGGGTTATGCACTAAGGTGACCAGATTTTTAAAATGTAATCCGGGGTCCTTTTTTTTTTTTTTTTTTTTTTTTACTAGTTATGGCGGCAATCAGCGACTCTCTGCCCGTCGCCGTCTCCAGCCTGTTAAAGGGGGACCCCAGAAGTCGGTGTTCAGGGCCACTCTGTGCAAAACCAGCTGCACAGTGGAGGTAAGTATGATATGTTTGATATTTTCTTTTAAAAACGGTCCTTTACAATTACTTTAAGTCTCACTCTCTGGGCCCCCGACTACTACTGGGTGGGGAGAGGAGGAAGATCACTTCGCCAGGGAAGTCAAGGAGATAAGCAGGCAGGCGGCTGGCCGGGACTTGAGCCAAGGCAGAAGAACATGCGAGCTGAATGGGCACCCGAAACTGAAGGAATATTCCCTCCGCTCCGACCAGCACATGATCATCAGAACGGGGCACAGATAATGGAAACAATTACACCCCTCTAAGCTAGTAGGAGCGGCGGCACGGGGTGTGTAATTCAGATTATTCTTTTTATTCTGCACTGCCCCAGCCCCTGTTCAAATCCAATCCGGGGACAGTGTCCTCAACCTGGGGACTGTCCCCTGAAACTGGGGATGTCTGGTCACCCTATTATACACACGACCTGATGGTAAAATAGGTTCTGGCCTTCACCTCTATCCAAAAGAGGACATGGGCCGTGGTTTATCGCATCCCTCCTCCCATACTCCCCCCTAGACGAGACAACAAGCCGAGAAGAAGGGGTGAGAGGGGTGAGGTCGACATATATATATGTCGCGGCCTCACCCCTCTCCCTTGCTTTATAAAATATTAAAAGCCAGCAGCTACAAATACTGCAGCTGCTGACTTTTAATAAATGGACACTTACCTGTTCCTGGAGTCCAGCGACGTCGGCAGCAGAAGACGAGCGATCGCTCGTCACTCTGCTGCCCCCCACCGCCATCCTCGGTGAGGGAACCAGGAAGTGAAGCGGCTTCACTGCCCGGTTCTCTACGGCGCATGCGCGAGTCGCGCTGCGCCGTTCTCACTGGTCCCTGTTGTGTTCTGGCAGCCGAGTGTCTCCCAGAACACAACGGGCGGGGGCGGGAAGTGACGCAATACCCGCAGAATACTCGCAGAGAGGACTCCCGGAAGTGGGTGCAAATACCTGTCTTAGACAGGTATCTGCACCCCCCCTCCCCCCTGAAAGGTGCCAATTGTGGCACCGGAGGGGGGGAGGGTTCTGATGAGCGGAAGTTCCACTTTAGGGTGGAGCTCCGCTTTAAAACAACAACAAGGGCAGAAGATTTAATAGATGAAAAAAATACTGAAGTTCCACTTTAATGCAGTTGCGTGTTCGTTAAAAAAATGAATTGTGATTAAATTAAATCTAACTAGTGTAACTGACCGATAGTCACTGATAATACAATTACGCTCAGACTTGGAGAGGGAGGGCCACTCCGGGCCAATCAGGTGTGCTGCAAACACAGAACAGTGTCAGCAGAGGGATCAGCTCATCGCTGTCCAATCACAGACTGGGGTCAGGCCAATGTTTATTGTTTAACTGCAGTGGAAAAAATAATCGGGGCACTGACCTGGCTCTGTTGTCTGGCAGTGCTGTGATAAACCTGAGACTGGATGGAAAGACTTTCTTCTATATAAGTATTTCAACTTTGTTTTTGTCTCTTTTTGGATTTCATACTATTTCTGTATCGTATCTCTTAGGCCCCTTTCACACTGAGGCGTTGAACAAACGCTCAAAAATGATTGATTTTACTGCATTTTTACCGCGTTCACGATAAAAATAACGCTAACGCCTATGCGGTTTTACCGTGTTTTTACCGCGTTCTCATTCATTCCAATGGGGATAGGCGTTTTTACAGCGCTATTTTATGCGCCCTAAAGTTGCTCTAAAAAAGCTATTTGCAGGATTTTTTTCAACGCCCAGCCAGCACAACGCCTCAATCTGAAAGCCCTCAGAGATTTCACATTGAGAATGCTGGGGCAGGATTATTTCAGGCGTTATTACAGCGCTATTTTTACCGCGAAAACGCTGTAAAAACGCCTCAGTGTGAAAGGGGCCTTACTCCACTTTTTACTATTGCATTGCAGTATTATACCTCTATCATGCAGCTGTTGTGTATTGTAAACCCGTATGGCATACTACATTGTTATCATGCCATTGGTGTGTATTGTACGCTTGTAGACCTTTGTTGTTTTTTTGTGCTGCTATCACGCTATTGCTCTCTGTATTGTACTGCCGTAAATCTGTTGTACATTATATGGTATCACGTTCCCCGTGTTTTCTACTCTTGTAGAGCATTTCGTCTGTATTGTAATGCTATTATATTATTGCTGTCTATTGTACTGTTATCCTGCTGTTTCCGTGTACTGTTAGGCCCCATTCACCCTTTGCGATTCGGAATCGCTGCAATTCCAAATCACCTGGCGATCTCTGCAAAACACACGATGCACAAACGTTTGGGTGACATTCATTCTACATGACCCCCCCCCCCAAATGCAGTGCTGTTTTGTCGCGCGATTTTTGCAGCAAAAAAACGCCAATAGCTCATAAAGGTCGATAAACGCTAAAAAACGTGGCTCACCAGCATTTTTTTAACTTTATTGATCCATTGAAAAAAAAAAAAAGATAAACGTTAACGTGGAAAAAATGCTTAGAAACGCTATTGAAAAACGTTAATAAACATTGAAAGTGGATGTAAACCCGAATTATTATTATTATATTTTTTCCTGTCACAATGTAGAGTATAAGATTTCCTATCATCTGTGCCAGGTCTTGCCACAAAGAGTTAATCCAGCTCTGAGCAATCCTATTTTATTGTTCAGTGAGATAAAACAGACAAACAGAGAAAAACCTTTGTCCGTTCCGCCCCCTTGCTGTGAGTGACAGGTTATTTACATATCTCGTGCACTAGCTTTAGACGGGCATTATTTTTTAATTCCCACCCCCACTCCTTTTCTGAAGTCATGTGGTTACTTTTCTGGATTTTGACTGGATGTTAGTGATCATAGCAGAAGGAATACACAGGAGAAAATGCATGTTGACAAGGGGAGTGTAGAGGTGGGTGGGGAGTCTACTGACATCACGACTCCACCCACTGAGCTCCAGACAACAGACCCACCCACAGAATCTGCAGTTTTTCAGTTCTTATAACAGACAGAGGGGAGACATTGGACAGATAAGGATACATGCAGGAGGCATCTATATCCTTATAGATCAGCACTATGGCAGTAGTTTAGAAAGGATGAGAGTGGCTTTACATCCACTTGAAGGACTCGCTGCAAAGCTACTGCCGTTTTTATAACATTACTTTAACGTCCAGTGTTCATGGAGCCGTATTCCAAAATGCAAATCAATTTTATAACTTTTTTTTAAAATGCGTTTTTCTGGATATTTTTGTTATTCTGTCTCTCACTGTTGAAGTGGTTGTATAGACAATTTATTAAAGTGGAGGAACACCCTAAAAAAAGAAATTACACCAAAATGCTCCAAAAAATTTGAAAAAATTAAATACATTTTTTTTTTTACTTACCAGAAATTGCGGTTGCTATGCGGATCTTCCTAATCTGCCTCTTCCTAGTCTGCGGCTGGTCTTCTTCCTTGTCCTCCTCGCGTTGTCTTATGGTGAATGGGGCGCGCTGCCTTCTGGGAACTGTGTGTATCCCAGAGAGCAGCCTCCCATTCACAAAGCGCCGCGAGACTCGCGCATGCGCAGTAGGAAACGGGCCGTGAAGCCGCACGGCTCCACTGCCCGTTTCCCTTAGTGAGGATGGCGGCGCCGGGACCTGCCAGGATCGAGGGATCGGCCTCGGGGGGGGGGGGGGCGACATCGCGGGCGCCTAGGACAGGTAAGTGTCCTTATTAAAAGTCAGAATCTACAGTGTTTGTAGCTGCTGACTTTAAAAAAAAAAAAAAAAACCCTGCTTTAACTTTTACCTACAGGCAGTAGTGTATTTAGGTTTTGTGCTGCCCTAGGCCTGACTAAACACGTGCGCCCTCTAATTTAAATATGACCCCCCCCTTCTTCTCAAGGCCACACCACTCGCTGTTTAAGACCCGCCCTGAAAATTTCGAGTGGGGACACTAGTTCTGAGGGCTGGGGGGGGGGCATGTAGTCCCTTAATTTGTAGAGATTTCCTCTCACTTCCTGTTTGGCTATGGGGCAGGAAGTGAAGGGAAATCTCTGCAATGGGACAGGGATAGTAAAAAATAAACTGACCGGGGCTATAACCTTCCATTACTCCAAAATGTAAAAAGTGTTGCCTATAGTTCTACTTTAAGCACAAATTTCTAATATATTTATGGAGAGGACTAAGAAGATATAACCATGCCAATGGTGCAGCAGAAAATACATAGCACTGTGAGGAAGGTTTGTGGTCCAGGATGATAGGACAGTCAAAATTAGAAGCCCCGCCCCTCCCCCACAGTTGCGGAATGCCAGCCGCCCGCATAAAGGAAACAGTGCGGCCGCTTTATGGTGGCACTAGACTAATTTGCCTCTCTGCCCAGTCCGCCCCATAAGACTGGCGCTACACTAACAGTGTAGCGCAAGCCGGCGTGGACTCTTTCCGTGCTGCCCCCCTGCAATGTGCTGCCCTAGGCCTGCCTGGGCCTTGTTGGCCTAGGCCAGGATACAGCATTGCCTACAGATAAGCCTATAATAAGGCTTACCTGTAGGTAAAAAGAATATCTCCTAAACCTGTACGGTTTAGGAGATATTCCCCTTGCAATGCGCCGCTGACTTCGGCGCATGCGCATCGGGGATTCTCGGCTGATAGCCCGGCAGACGCCGGACCTTGCAGGAAAGAAGTCTCCCGTGCGGGAGTGACGACATCGTGACTCCAGCCACTCACAGCGCTGGAGCCGCGATTCCCGGAAGACACGCAGAGGCAAAATGTCAGCTCCCTCGGCGTGGACCGGCTGAGATACTGACACCTCGTTCTAAGGTAAGTATTTCATAATGAGCTAGTATGCGGTGCACACTAGCTCATTATGCCTTTTGCCTTACTGGTGTGCCAAAAAAAAAACTGTCAGCGGGTATACAACCGCTTTAAAATAACCCGACCATTAAAATGATAGACTGATCATTTGTTTGTCAGTGGGGCAAACGTACAAAATCATCAGGGGGTCAAATACTTTTTCCCCTCACTGTATATACTGTGTGTGCTCCTACTCCGGAGACTCCTAATTTAGGACCGCAGTACACTGGGGTGCTGTGAAGTGGCCCTGCAGCTTGCGCCTGTATTTGCAAATGTGTGCAAACTAAACCCCTTGGTTTTAACGTGAACCGTTAGACAGGAAAATTTGGTTTGTTGCTGGCTGGTAAGTGAGCTGGGAACTTTTCTTTGTTTTTTGACATGTGTCATCCTTCCATGTACTCCTTGCTGCAAGAGCCAGTTATAGGTGGGGCTGGTTGCCATTTGTTTGTACAGTTTGAAATTTGTTAATTCGAGAAAAAAATCATCCTGCTCCTTTTAGGATTCTGCATCGCTGTGGAGGGAAAAGAATGTCAATTTGACCCCACTAACGTTCTTAAAACAAAAAATAAACACGTGTGCTGTCGGGGCCGCAAATTGAGCAGAGGAGAACTGGGGGGGCTGCAGCGAAAATTGAGAAGCGGGGGGGGTGCTTCCGCCGCAAATTCTTGAGGTCGGGGGGGCTTTGGGTGCTGACGAAGCGGGGGGGGGGGGGGGGGGGGGTTGCCGTCCGGGACCTCTGAGGACCTCTTTTTTTTTTTACAAAAAAAATAAATAAAAAATTATAAAAAAAAGGTGGTGGGTTGCTTTCCTGGGCCCCTTACAAAAAATAAAAATAAAATAAAAACATTTTATAAAAAACAAAAAAAAGAGCGAGTTGCCATCCGGGCCCCTGGGGACCTCTGGGCCCCTTACAGAAAAAAAAAATTACAAAAAAATTTAATAAAAAAAGGGGGGGGGGTTGCCATTCGGGCCCCTTACAGGTGTACTGCCTGTACCCCCCTGATGGCGGCCCTGTGTGCTGCAAGCACAGGAGGAGAGAACAGTGTCAGCAGAGGGATCAGCTCATCAGTGCTCTGCTGTGCATTCACTGTCCAATCACAGGCTGGGGTCAGGCCAATTTTTATTTAGGCAGGATAAATTATTCTACCAGCATGTCTTTGGAGTGTGTGAGGTAACCCACACAGGCATGGGGGGGGGGGGGACCTGCACACTCCATGCAGATAGTGTCCTGGCCATAGGGTTGCCACCTGTCCAGGATTCACCCAGACAGTCCAGGTTTTGAATCATGTTTCAGGTGGACTAAAACCCGGACACATTATTCAGATTGGGCTGTGGCTCCCCAAGTAACCAAGATAGTCGCACACAAATCTGTTGCCATCCAGGAACTGTGGGCGGCTGTCCGGGGGTAGGTTCGGCATCACTAGGGTGATGATGTCAGCAAGAGAAATTTGGTCACACCCACATTTTACTGTGGCACGCTATGCACACCGCATCACTACTCTCCTCGGGGCACCCAAAGGTGTCCCAGGTCGCTAAAGTGTTCGGGTTTGGCTTGAAGAAAAGGTGGCAACCCTAATCCCCCCCCCCTCCAAGCACAAATCCTCTCCCCCCTCTCCAAATTCCTCCCATCCAGCACAAATTCTCCTCCCAATCCCCCTTCCTAGCACAATCCCCTCATAATTTCTCCTCCTAGCATAAATACCTTCCAATCATCCCTACTAGCACAAATTTCTGCGTTAATTCATTTCAATGGCCGGCATAAACTATTATTGTGGCCAATGAAATACAGTAAATCGCGATTTTTTTTTTTTTTTTTAAGTCAGCATCTACAAACACTGTAGCTGCTGACTTTTAATAAGGACACTTACCTGTCCTAGGCGCCCGCGATGTCGGTCCCCCCGAGGCCAATCCCTCGATCCTGGCAGGTCCTGGCGCCGCCATCCTCACTAAGGGAAACAGGCAGTGGAACCTTGCGGCTTCACTGCCCGTTTCCTACTGTGCATGCGCGAGTCTCGCGGCGCTTTGTGAATGGGCCGGCTGCTCTCTGGGATACACACAGTTTCCAGAAGGCAGCGCACCCCATTCACCAGAAGACAATGCGAGGAGGTCGAGGAAGAAGACTAGCCGGGGACTAGGAAGAGGCAGATTAGGAACATCTGCATAGCAACCGCAATTTCTGGTAAGTAAAAAAAAAATATTATATATAAAGGATTTTGGTGTATTTTTTTTTTTTTAGGGTGGAACTCCACTTTAACGCCCAAGCACTTGATGCGCCTAAACGCGTTTCCTGTTTACAAGCGTTTTTTTTTTCTGCTAAAACCCTGCTGCTGCCAGGGTGTTAAAGCGTCTAGGAGAGACGGGCAAATGCTCTGTGTGCATGTGGCCTAAAAAGGCCCCCCCATTGTGCCTTGCAGTATACAGCATATATACTTCTCTTTAGAAAAGGCCTAAATAGGGGTATTACCTTTTATTAACCATCTTTGGACCACTTTATCATGACAAAGGAGAATGATTGCGCCTTGTAAATCTTCACCGACAATGAGAAGAATGGTGGCACCTGGCTGACTGACTGCTCAGAATTGTACTGGCGGTCCTTAAAAATTGCACCTCCATAAAATCGTCTATAAAGTCCATGAACAACAATGGAGGTCTGTAAAATGCATTGATTTCTGTCCTTCCTTTAAAGGCGACACAACTTGGCTGGCCATACATTGATCCGTTTTTTTTTTTCTTTTCTTTTGATCCACCAGTGAATTAATTAAATAAAACTAAATAGTTTCATCCACATGCAGCGGGGGTCCCAAATTTAGGGATTGCTATACCAAATTTAGGGGTGATTCGAGTGGTAGTTGGCTCGAATCTTTCAATTTGCTGGACTCTGCCTTGCTGCTGTTTTGCCTGGTGTGCAGTTCCCCTTAGAAGTATGGGTGGCGCTGTCACTTGTACTCGGGGTTGAACCACAGGTGATGGGGCAGTGATTTGGTGTCCTCTCTCGGCAGCCGTGCAGTGGGTGTGGTCTACCTGCTGTACATGCCAGGAGAGGATACATAAGGGGCAGATGCCGCCCGGGAGGGGTCGGTTCTTTTTGGTTCCAGAGTCGGAGTCCTGGTGCGTGGCCCTCCAGGCCATGGGGCCACGTGCACTTCAGTCCCAGGCACCTTTAGTCCTGGGACTGCAACTTCAGCCCTGGGCCCAGCACCTTTTAGCTGGAGCCCTCTTCGGGAGGAGGAATCCCAGGGTGCTGCCTTGCGAGGGGACCCGTTTCTAGAAGAGGAGGCTGGGGGAGGACCGTTCCGAAGGACTGGTGAGAGATCACAGTGAAGGAAGGGGCCCAGTAACTCTCTGGAGGGATGACATCCGTCCGAAAACAGGGAGATAAACAACGGGACCAGTAGGAGGTTCGGGACACTATAGATTCTGTGGCAGAGGATCTCCTAAATGCATCCATTAGGGAATCTAATAGACTGTTCGAGTTACAAACCAGGGGGTACGGGCATGGTGGGGACTGTGTGCCTTTTTCTCCTGTGAGCGAGCCAAGGACAGTGGAGAAAGAGGGCCGGTTGCTACACACACATTCGATGTTGGGGGGGAATCCTCCCTGCTGTGTGATTATATTGTGACATTAGTTTTCCTCCGTCAGCAGGGCCGCTGATAAGGCAGTACAGCCAGTCCTCCTGTACTGGGCCCGGGCTCCATCAGTTCAAAAGGGGGGGGGCGCAGTCACCTGATGAGCAGGAGGGCTGGCAGTGCTGTCTTATTGCAGACACTGATCCTCTTCTGCTCCCCCCTGCAATTCTTCTAGCTTCTCCTTCTCTTTCTCCCTCTGGCTTTACTGCAGGGGGATTGGTTCTAGCACATGCGCTCCTTCCATCTGTCCGGGTTCCCATGTGTGCCCCTTTCCCCTGCAGCGCTGCCAGCTTTCCTCCTCTTCTCCCCCGACCAGTCAGCTTCTGTGGGCACATAGGGGGATGCTTGAGGATGGAGAGGGGAGGGATGGGGCCGGTAAATATGTTTTTTACTGGCCCCTGCCTTTCCTGAATGAACACAGTGAGCAACCAGTACAAATCAGTCCTGTGTCCATTCATCACTGAAGCATGATAAATTGTGTTTACAATGCTTCAGTTTGTAAAAGAGCAGGAAACTGCAGCGTGCTTCCTATTCATTCATCTGTTCAACTGAGGCTACAGAGAAAGGGACCGATAAATCGACAGTATGTCCTTTCAGCTGGGGGGGGGGGCTGGGCTGTCAGGAAGGCTGTATGGGTGATTTGGGGGGATTTGTGTTGGGAGGGGGGATGAGAATTTGTATGGTTGGTGCTAGAAGCGGTGATATGGTAGAGGGGGGAGGGATCTTGTTCTAGGAGGGGATTTTTTTTTTGGGGGGGGGTCGCAGAGGAGTTCTGCCCCTAACGCCTGTAAATGCCCATATGTGCTTGAACACCTAGGCTAACATGGAGGGGCATTTAGAGACAAGAAAATAAAATGCCAGACACCCCTGAGAGAGGCATTAAAAATATCAATGAGGCCTTATAATACAATGACTTTTTGGTCCCAATTTTTTTTTTTTTTTGGACAATGGATTTATCCTCAACTGAAAGCTTAAGAGTATCACTAACTCTCAATTCACGCTCATGACCCACGTCCCTAGTTGCAAAACAAGTTATAGCGAAGGCTTGGTTATTGTAACATATCCCCATCTCTAAGGTTAAAGGCCGAGTCCATTGGATCACCATGTTTACCGAAAAACTGACAGCTCAGCTCCGGTGCACCACGCCCGAACTCCATAGTGTTTGAGACCCTTGGACCTTCACCTTGGACCTTCACCTTGGACCTTCACCTTGGACCTTCACCTTGGACCTTCACCTTGGACCTTCACCTTGGACCTCCACCTTGGACCTCCACCTTGGACCTCCACCTTGGACCTCCACCTTGGACCTCCACCTATCTTCCAGACGAATTTTGACTGCCATCTCTTAATGCTGTGACGGCTTACGCCCCTGGACACTTTCACCTTGGGAATCCCCCGACCGACTCTCCCCCCACTTTTACCTCTCTCTTCTTCTCCCTCCTTTTCTCGTTCCTTCGCTCCTCTCTAGTTTTTCCCTCTCCACCTTCTTACACTACAGGCGGTCATACATGATCATTTGTTCTCATTCAACCAGTGGGCTGAACTAAAAAAAAAAATCAATTCCTCCATCCACACACTCAATGTGGATGGAGGAATCATTCCTGCTGAGCTATTGTATTCTGATAGTCGGTAGACTTCCCCACCATCACAATACAACGATCAGTGTTGCTGGCACTGATTGTTCGGCAACTCAACAGGTTGGTTGTGATCGACTTGTGTATAAACAGCCTTCTTAGAAATGGATCGAAATGTGACGCTGCATGAGCAGCTCAGCCTACAGTGCCGGGCCAGTCTGAGTGCCGGGATGACGATATGGATCAAATCTTGGCAGGAACTGGCCTGAGATTCGATCCATGTATGGACAGGCTGGTTGTAACCAAGTCGCGTCATCAATCTACTTTGGTTTAACTAGCCTGTTTTTTTTTTTCTTCAATGCTATTACTGCCAGCAGCCATATTCGCTAGCAGCAATCTTTGCTCTGCTGGCTGGGAAGGCTCCCCGCACCCCCGACTGGCAGAACACAATAGCGCTGCGGGAGGCATGCGCCCATCAACACTGACTGCATACCTCCCAACTTTCTGAGATGGGAACAAGGAACACCTATTGGTAAAAGTATGTAGGCATAGGACACACCCCCTGCCACGCCTCCTTAACCACTTCCCTACCCAGCCATAGTCAAATGACGTCCACAGATGGGATCTCCCATCCTGGGTGGACATCATATGATGTCCTGGCTTTGTAGGGAGATATCTGAATGATGCCTGCAGCTAGAGGCATCATTCAGATATCCTTTTAAAGTGCCGGCGATTCTGTGCACCAGAAGAACGATCTTAGCGGTGGTTCCACCGCTTGATCGTTCTTATAGGCGGCGGGAGGGGACACCCCCTCCCGCCGCCATCTGGTGCTTCTCCAGGCTCTCCCGTGCGATCGGGGACCCGGAGCGAGTCTTCCGGCGCTGTTGGTGGGTCACGTGACAAGCATAGAGATGACTGGTGACCAGATGTGATGACGTCATGCCCGGGTCCTCAAATGTAAACAAAGCCGCCATTGCGGCTGTAAGTATGAGATCAGTGAAAAAATTTTCACTGATCTCATGCTTTCCAGCCTGGAGGAGAGATGTGCGGGCTTATTGACCCCTCATCTCTCCATAAAGAGAACCTGTCACACACATTCCTATTACAAGGGACGTTTACATTCCTTGTAATAGGAATAAAAGTGATCAAAAAAAAAAAAAGTAAAATAATTGTAAAAAAATAAATAAGTAAAAAAATAAATAAATAATAATAATAAAAAAAAAATTAAAACGCCCCTGTCCCCGGTAGCTCGCGATCAGAAGCGAATGCACACGTAAGTCGCCCACATATGTAAACGCCGTTCAAACCACACATGTGAGGTATCGCCGCGTGCGTTAGAGCGCGTTCAACAATTCTAGCACTAGACCTCCTCTGTAATTCTAACCTCGTAACCTGAAAAAAAATTAGTGTCGCCTATGGAGATTTTTAAGTACCGAAGTTTGGCGCCATTCCATGAGTGTGCGCAATTTTAAAGCGTGACATGTTAGGTATCTATTTACTCAGCGTAACATCATCTTTCATATTTTCCCAAACAATTGGGATAACTTTACCGTTTTGTTATTTTTTAATTCATGAAACCATTTTTTTTTTTTAAAAAAAGGCGTTTGAAAAATTATTGCGCAAATATCGTGCAAGAAAAAAAGTTGCAATGACCTTCCCTAGAGTGTCTGCTAAAAAACCATATATAATGTTTGGGGGTTCTGAGTAATTTTCTAGCAAAAGAATGATGATTTGTACTTGTAGGAGAGAAGTGCCAGAATAGGCAAAGTATTGAAGTGATACAAAAAGCCCTGTATTGAAGTGGTTAAAGTATAATTGTAAAAAAATGATTGGTTAAACCCACTGATATCACTTTATACAGAGGGTCCCTGACTTATGAACCCCGACTTCTGAACAACTCCTACTTAAGAACGGCACCGTATCTGCCGTTCTGCGCATGCGTGGGCATTTTCGGCGGAGGGCACATTCGGAAAACATTGTAAAACAACGTATCTCTCATTCTGCGTATGCGCGGCCGATCGACGGAAACATCAGTAAACATCGGAAAACGTCGGAAAATTACGTGATTTCCGTTCTGCGCATGCGGTACCGACTTACGAACATTTCCGACTTCAGAACAAACCTGAAGTCCCTAAGCGGTTCGTAAGCCGGAGACCCCCCCTGTATTGGCTTTTGAAATTTACAAATGCAGCAATTTAGAAATTGGATGAAAGTTTAGCACTGGGAGACACTTTTTGTCAGATAAAAAATTTATTTTATATACATCTATGTAGATCAGACCAAAATGAGGGACAAATGAGGAAAGAGGGACAGAGGGACATTGTTCCCAATCAGGGACAGTTGGGTGCTACACCAACTGGCCACTTTATTAGGTACACCTGTTCAATTGCTTGGTGACACAAATTGTTAATCAGCCAATCACATGGCAGCAACTCAATGCATTTAGGGATCTAGATGTGGTGAAGATGACTTGCTGAAGTTCAAACCGAGCATCAGAATGGGGAAGAAAGGGGATTTAAGTGACTTTGAACGTGGCATGGTTGTTAATGCCAGACGGGCTGGTCTGAGTATTTCAAAAACTGCTGATCTACTGGGATTTTCACACACAACCATCTCATTACAGAGAATGGTCCGAAAAACAGAAAATATCCAGTGAGCGGCAGTTGTGTGGTCTTGTTGATGTCAGAGGAGAATGGTCAGACTGGTTCCAGATGATAGAAAGGCAACAGTAACCCAAATAACCACTTGTTACATCCAAGGCATGCAGAATACCATCTCTGAATGGCAACACATCGATCCTTGAAGCAGATGGGCTACAGCAGCAGAAGTGCCACTCCTGTCAGCTAAGAACAGGAAACTGAGGCTACAATTGGCACAGGATCACCAAAGTTGGACAATAGAAGATTGGAAAAACATTGTCTGGTCTGATGAGTCTGGATTTCAGCTGCGACATTCAGATGGTCGGGTCAGAATTTAATGTAAATTAAAACATGGACCCATCCTGCCTTGTATGAATGGATCAGGCTGGTGGTGGTGGTGTAATGACGTGGGGGATATTTTCTTGGCACAAGTGAGCGTCGTTTAAACCCCACAGACTACCTGAGTCTTGTTGCTGACCATGTCCATCCCTTTATGACTCCAGTGTCCCCATCTTCTGATGGCTCCTTCCAGCAGGATAATGTCACCGTGTCACAAAGCTCCAATCATCTCACCACTGGACAATGAGGTCACTGGACTCCAATGGCCTCCACACTCGCCAACGGTAGATTCTAATCATGGATGTGCAGCCGAAAAAAATCTGCAGCAACCGTGTGATGCCATCATGTCGCTATGGAGCAAAATCTGAGGAATGTTTCCAACACCTTGTTGAAATTTTCCCCATAAAGAATGAAGGCAAAAGAGGGTCCAACCCGGTACTAGCAAGCAACGCTGTATCCTGGCCCAGGCCAACAAGGCCCAGTCCTAGGGCAGCACGGAAAGAGTCCCCGCCGGCATGCGCTACACGGTTAGTGTAGCGCCAGTCTTATGGGGCGGACTGGGCAGAGAGGCAAATTAGTCTAGTACCCCCATAAAGCAGCCGCACTGCTTCAGGTATGCAGGCAGCCAGCATTCCGCAACTATGGGGGGGGGGGGGGTGCTTCTAATTTTGACTGTCCTATCACCCTTGACCACAAACCTTCCTCACTGTGCTATGTATTTTCTGCTGCACCATTGGCATGGTTAAATTTTGTTTGTCCTCTCCATAAAATTTTCTGAAATTTGTGCCTAAAGTAGAACTATAGGAACACTTTTATTTTCATTTTGGATAGAGTAAGGGAAGGTTATAGCCCCTGTCAGTTTATTTTTTACCATCCCTGTCCCATTGCAGAGATTTCCCTTCACTTCCTGCCCCATAGCCAAACAGGAAGTGAGAGGAAATCTATGCAAATTAGGGACTCCATTGCCCCCCCCCCCCAGGCCCTCAGAACTAGTGTCCCCACTCGAAATGTTCAGGGCGGGTCTTAAACAGCAAGGGGTGTGGCCTTGACAGGAAGGGGTGGGTGATATTTAAATTAGGGGGTGCACGAGTTTATTCAGGCCTAGGGCAGCACAAAACCTAAATACACTACTGCTAGCAAGGTGTACCTAATAAAGTGGCCGGTGAGTGTATTGTGTGTTGACTGGGGAATCAAGTGATTTTCTTTCCTTCCCCCCACAAAATCGAACCATCTGTGGGCTGTTTTAGGGTTTCCATCTACATTAGACAGGGCGTGCGTGTTTATGCTATGAAAGGCGGAGTTAGCATTCCACCTCCACCACCAGATTCCTTCCTGTTGGGGGTGAGACAATGGCAATTGTCCCAGGAGGAATGATGGCAATTACCCCCTCCCCCCCCCCCCCGCGATCTGTTGGTTTTTGGGTGTCGGGCTTTGACAACAGACTCGGTACTTGTCACCTAATAATTAACCCTCTTTGTCTTTCAGCCAGCTGGCTCATAAACACGCTCTTTCAACTTGGCCATGCAGGGGAGCACGCCATGCATGCGTTGCAGCTTCATTCCTTTTCAATGGTCCTACAAGACATCACTCCCCCATAATGTACAATGGTGTGGCACAGTGGGGGTTGATTTAAATAAAATTGGAGAGTGCAAAATCTGGTGCAGCCAATCGGCTTCTAACTTCAGCTTCTTCAATTAACCACTTCCGGACCGCCCGCTGTCGTTATACGTCGGTACTTTGATGTTGAATACCGTTGTTATGGCAGCAGATAGCTGCAGTAACCCCGGTATTTTTAAAAAACAGCGAGCGGTCCGCTTTTGGATAAGTGGATTCGCCGCAAGATCACTTTTATTGGCGGCAGGAGAGGTGCCCGCCCACCCCCCCCCCCCCCCCTGCTGCCGAGTATCGGTCTTCTCCGCCGCTTACCGGAGTCGTCTGTCGTGGCGGAGACGATCCTTTCCCCTCAGAGGCTGGAAGTCGAGTGAGGGAAAGATAACCCCCACTCAACGCCATAACATTGGATGACGGAAGCAACGTCAAACGTCACCTCCGCCCAATGGTCTTAAAGGGGGAAAAAAAAATTATTGAAAAAAGTTTTTTTCTTTTTATTGCATTTAAAGTGGAGTTCCACCCTGAATTTTTTTATTTTTTTTTTTACCAAAAATCCCCCCCAAAAAAAAAAAAAAATTGAAAAAAAAAAAAGTTTTACTAACCGGAAATAGCGGTTGCTATGCGGAAGTCCCTAATCTGCCTCTTCATCATCCGCGGCTGGTCTTCTTCCTCTTCCTCCTCGCATTGTCTTCTGGGGAATGGGGCGCGCTGCCTTCTGGGAACTGTGTGTATCCCAGAGAACAGCCGCCCATTTACAAAGCACCGCGCGACTCGCGCATGCGCAGTAGGAAACGGGCAGTGAAGCCGCACGTCTTCACTGCCTGTTAGCATTACTGAGGATGGCGGCGCCGGGAGCTGCCAGGATCGAGGGATCGGCCTTGGGGGGGCTGACATCGCCCGCGAGTAGGACAGGTAAGTGTCTTTATTAAAAGTCAGCAGCTACAGTGTTTGTAGCTGCTGACTTTAAAAAAAAAAAAAAAATCGCAGGTGGAACCCCCCTTTAAGTGTAAAATGTGAGTTCTGAGGTCTTTTTGACCCCAGATCTCACATTAACCACTTGTCGACTATCTAACATCGATATACGTTGGCAGAATGGCACAGGCAGGCAAAGCAACGTACAGGTACGTTGCTTTGAATCTTCCGCCTAGCGCATGCACGCGCCCGCTGCGAGCTCCGTGACTGTGCCTCACGAACTCGATGTCCCGCGATCGTGTCACAGAGCGGCAGAACAGGGGGAATCCGTTGTAAACAAGGCATCTCCCTGTTCTGCCTAGTGACAGTTCACTGATCGTCTGCTCCCTGCCATCGGGAGCAGCGATCAGTGTCGTGTCACAGGTATCCCCGCCCCCACACAGTAAGAATCACTCCCTAGGACACACTTAACCACTTCATCATCGCCCCCTAGTGGTTAACCCCTTCCCTGCCAGTGTCATTTACACAGTAATTAGTGAAATTACAATGGTCGCAAAATAGCATCAAAAGTGTCCGATGTGTTCGCCGCAATGTCACAGTCACAATAAAAATCGCTGTTTGCCGCCATTACTAGTAAAAAAAATAAAATAAATTATAATAAAAATGCCATAAATCTATCCCCTTTTTTGTAGACGCTATAACTTTTGCGCAAACCAATCAATGTACGCTTATTGTGATTTTTTTTTATTTTTTTACCAAAAATATGTAGAAGAATACGTATCGGCCTAAACTGAGGAAAAAATTTGTTTTTTTATATAGTTTTGGGGGATATTTATTATAGCAAAAAGTAAAAAATATAGCATTTTGTTTTTTAAATTGTCGCTCTTTTTTTTGTTTTTAGCGCAAAAAATAAAAACCGCAGAGGTGATCAAATACCACCAAAAGAAAGCTCTATTTGTGGGAAAAAAACTATGTCCATTTTGTTTGGGAGCCACATTGCACGACCGCGCAATTGTCAGTTAAAGCGATGCAGTGCCGAATCGCAAAAAGTGTCCCGTCATTTGGCAGCCAAATCCTCTGGGGCTGAAGTGGTTAAAGAGGTCGTGCTTTTTAAAAAAAAAAATGTATTCTTTTTTTCTATTACAAGGGGTTTACATTAATAAAAGTGATCCAAAATTAGGTGGTATCGCTGCGATCGTTTGAGCGAGAGCAATAATTCTAGCAAAACAGCTACTCTGTAACTCAAAACTGGTAACCTGTATACATTTTTAAACTTCGCCTATGGAGATTTATTAGTGTCAATGTTTGTCGCCATTCCACGAGCGGACATAATTTTGAAGCGTAACATGTTAGGTATCAATTTACTCGGCGTCACATTATCTTTCACAATATAAAAAAAATTGGGCTTACTTTACTGTTTTCTTAATTTTTTTTATTCCCAAAAAAAAATTTCCCCAAAAATTTTGTGAGACCGCTGCGCAAATACGGTGTGACATAAAGTATTTCAACTACCGCCATTTTAATCTCTAAGGTGTCTGAAAAAATATATATAATCTTTGGGGGTTCGAAGTGATTTTCTAGAAAAAAAAAACTGATTTTAACTTGTAAACACCAAGTGTAAAAACAAGCCCGGTCCTTAGAGCAGAGTTAAGTTGAAAAAATAAATAAAATAAAAGCCAGCAGCTACAAATGCTGCAGCTACTGACTTTTAATATTAGGACACTTACCTGTCCTGGGCGCCCGCGATGTCGGCACCCAAAGCCGATCTGTCCCTTGGCTCTCGGGTGGAGGCGTCGCCATCTTCGCTAAGGGAATCAGGAAGTGAAGCCTTGCATGTATCCTTATCTGTCAAATGTCTCCCCTCTGTCTGTTATAAGAAGTGAAAAACTGCAGATTCTGTGGGTGGATCTGTTGTCTGGAGCTCGGTGGGTGGAGTCGTGATGTCAGTAGACTCCCCGCCCACCTCTACACTCCCCTTGTCAACATGCATTTTCTCCTGTGTATTCCTTCTGCTATGATAACTAACATCCAGTCAAAATCCAGAAACGTAACCACATGACTTCAGAAAAGGGGTGGGAATTAAAAATAATGCCTGTCTAAAGCTAGTGCACGAGATATGTAAATAACCTGTCACTCAAAGCAGGGGGGCGAAACGGACAAAGGTTTTTCTCTGTTTGTTGGTTTTATCTCACTGAACAATAAGAGGATTGCTCAGAGCTGGATTAACTCTTTGTGGCAAGACCTGGCACAAATGATAGGAAATCTTATACTCTACATTGTGACAGCAAAAAAATAAATAAAAAATTCGGGTTTACATCCACTTGAATGCTTTAGAACCACTTAAAATGTTACTTTATTACATCTTTTTAAATATTACAAATACAAGAAAAATATTAAGAAATTCTGAATTATCCAAAAACAAATAAGTCAGTGACATTAATGCCCTAATTGTGCCCCCACATATCTGCAAGCGTGCATGGGCCTGCATGGTGCCACTGTACCATACAGTCCAGTGTGGCACCATAAAAAGGGTGACTTATTTCCCTGCATTACTAGCTGGTAGGGCCTCCCATTGAAATGAACCGACTGCCCTACTCGCGACCTGCGGGAACGCATGCGCGCTGGGTCACACCTGTATGGTGTGAAGCTAGCCTTGTGGTATAGTGCTATCGCTTCGTATGGTACTCTAATCATGTTGTTGTGCTTGGTGCAATTTCTATGCTATATGGTGATATACAGTTCCTTGAAAAAGTATTCATACCCCTTGACATTTTCTACATGTTCCAAATGGATTTTATTTGGATTTTATGTGATAGACCAACACAAAGTGGCACATAATTGTGAAGTGGAAGGAAAATAATAAATGGTTTTTATTTATTTTTTACCAATAAATATGTGAAAAGTGTGGGGTACATTTGTATGGCGCCCCCCGGAGTCAATACTTTGTAGAACCCCTTTCACTGCAATTACAGCTGCAAGTCTTTCTGGGGATGTCTCTACCAGCTTTGCACATCTAGAGAGGGACATTTTTGCCCATTCTTCTTTGCAAAATATCTCAAGCTCTGTCAGATTGGATGGAGAGCGTCTGTGAACAGCAATTTTCAAGTCTTGCCACAGATTCTCAATGTGATTTAGGTCTGGACTGTGACTGGGCCATTCTAACACATGAATATGCTTTTGATCTAAACCATTCCATTGTAGCTCTGGCTGTATGTTTAGGGTCGTTGTCCTGCTGGAAGGTGAACCTCCTCTCCAGTTTCAAGTCTTTTGCAGACTTTAACAGGTTTTCTCCTAAGATTGCCCTGTATTTGGCTCCATCCATCTTCCCATCAACTCTGACCAGCTTCCCTGTCCCTGCTGAAGAAAAGCATCCCCACAACATGATGCTGCCACCACCATGTTTCACAGTGGGGATGGTGTGTTCAGGGTGATGTGCAGTGTTAGTTTTCTGCCACACATAGCGTTTTGCTTTTAGGCCAAAAAGTTCAATTTTTTTTCTTCCACGTGTTTGCTGTGTCCCCCACATGGCTTCTCACACACTGCAAACGGGACTTCTTATTGCTTTCTTTCACCAATGTCTTTCTTCTTGTCACTCTTCCATAAAGGGCAGATTTGTGGAGAAGCACGACTAATAGTTGTCCTGTGGACAGATTCTCCCACCTGAGCTGTGGATCTCTGCAGCTCCTCCAGAGTTACCATGGGCCTCTTGGCTGCTTCTCTGATAAATGCTCTCCTTGCCCGGCCTGTCTGTTTAGGTGGACGGCCATGTCTTGGTAGGTTTGCAGTTGTGCCATACTCTTTCCATTTTCGGATGATGGATTGAACAGAGCTCTGTGAGATGTTCAAAGCTTGGGATATTTTTTTATGACCTAAACCCTGCTTTATACTTCTCCACAACTTTATCCCTGACCTGTCTGGTGTGTTCATTGACCTTCCAGATGCTGTTTGTTCACTAAGGTTCTCTAACAAGCCTCTGAGGGCTTCACAGAACAGCTGTATTTATACTGAGAATAAATGACACACAGGTGGACTCTATTTACGAATTAGGTGACTTCTGAAGACAATTGGTTCCACTCGATTTTAGTTAGGGGTAGCAACGTAAAGGGGGGCTGAATACAAATGTACCCCCCACTTTTCAGATATTTGTAAAAAAAAATTGAAAACCATTTATTTTTCTTTCCACTTCACAATTATGTGCCACTTTGTGTTGGTCTATCACATAACATCCCAATAAAATACATTTACCTGTTTGATTGTAACATGACAAAA